>MU858336.1:0-27406 GCA_033297075.1 Rhypophila decipiens | reverse complement strand
GCAAATCCGACGAGCGCTTGTGGGTCTTGTAGGGTTTTTGGGGTTGCCCCTCCTTTTCGCGCGTCCTCTAAGAGCCTTTCGTTCCTCAAGGCAAAGGCATTATTATTATATATTATATTATATATTATATTATCACAACGTCAAACCTGATCAAACCTCCGTCACCTCCTCCGTCACCAGTCCCTTTTCCACATCACTATCACTCGAATCCACAGCTTTCGAGGCCGTTACTCTAGGGAAATTCCACTTGAGGGTACCCTCCTTGTACCCATCCTCGGGGATCCAATCAAGCACAATGCCCTCCTGCACAATAGGTCCCACCAACCGTCTCATGCTCAAGTAGCCATTCGTAAGCGGCACAATCCAGCGATCGACGAACCTCAAAAGCCAGGTATCCCAGGTCGCAATCTTGGTGTGCATGCCCGAGGCATGGACCGTCTTTTCGACATTCTTCCGTCTGACCGTCTCGTACTCTCTGAATGCCACCGTCAAGGCGGCATTATCGGGTGCGTCTGTTGCTTGGAGAACTCTTCTAAGCGCGTTGGTGATGGCCACGACGGACTGGATACCCGTGTTGATACCGAACCCGGAATTGGGCGTCATCTTGGCGACAGAGTCACCCGCCAGCACGATTCTGTCGGTGTACCACTTGTCGATGACGCCTTCCTCGAGGTGGGACATGTACGCCCATTTGCACTGGCTCATGAGCTCGCGGACCGTGACGGTGGGCGTGACGTGGTGGTCGGCCGTGCGGTCCACAAAAGCCTTTTGGTCTTCGTCGGTGAAGCGAATTCCCTCCTCTAGGCTGTTGACCGGGGCTGGGAGACGTTCGTAAAGCAGGAAGAGAGTCATGTCGTCACCTCCCGAAAGCTGGGAGGTGAAACCGTCGTGATGGGTCTCGTACCAGGTCTCGGGCTCGACACCGGGGATCCGGCCCTCGCAGTAGCCGTAGACGCCGATGGTGGAGGACTTGAAGACGGAGGTTTGGTAAGATGTGGGCTTCTCGAGGCCGGCCTCCTGGGCGATCTTTTCGTCGAGAATTTGCCGGACAGAGGAGTTGATGCCGTCGGCGCCGAGGACGATGGACCCGGTGAAGGAGGATCCATCTGCACAGTGCACGGTTACGCCTGTTGAGGTGGTGTCGATTGAGACGACCTTTTTGGACGTGTGGATCTTGGGGTTGCCCGGGAGCGTGCGTTTGAGCATGTCTACTAATCTGGGCCGGGCAAAGAGCATCCAGGGGTACCCGTGGCTGTGGTGACAAGTTAGTTTAGCTCGGAAAGGGGATGATATGCACAGAATTGTCGGACGTACTATACTTCTGGCATGGCCATCACGTCGCTCTTCCCAACGCACTGCCCGCTGGAGATGAGATTTGCCTTCCACTTGATACCGGGGAAGTAGGTCTTGAGGGCCTCGTCCATTATTCCGAGCTGGGCGAAAACACGAGCGGTGTTGGGCCAAACAGCGGCGGATGCACCCTCGTTATCGTCCAAACTTGCCCGGCGGTCGAGAATCTCATAGTCGATTCCGGCTTTGGCAAAGCAGTGGGCCGCTGCGAGGCCGGTCGGGCCGCCGCCGACAATGATGACTTTAAAGTTCGACATGTCGACAAAAAGGGGTAAAAAAAACAAATGGAAAACAACGAGCGTGATTATATAAGCAAATGCAAACAGAAAACCGTTGGTTATCAAAACAACGGCAGTGGGTATCTAAAACGGGAAAGGGAAGTTCGAGAAGAAAAGAAAGATCAGAAGAAAAGATCTTGGGGCGATTCGACTGGGGATTGCCATGTTTTGTATCCATCAAATCTTTTTCTTATCGGATGGAGCTCTCTTGTTGAGATGTAATCCTCAGGGGTAACACGAATCCACCATCGGAGATCGGAGTCTCAGTCTCACAAGCAATTCCCTTCCAAGTTCCATCGCAGGACGATCACCTTATGGGTGGGTTGACGCATAAGTTACCGAGGCCTTGGCCTGGTGGGCTTCTATTTTGGGCGGTTTAGGGGTCCCTGACGTGGTGTCAATCTCCGTTATCCGACGACCGGTTCGCCGCCTGCCCCGAGGTCGTCCCTGCAATTTTACCGGTTTGTCCGTTTTGGCAGCACTGAGCAATGTGATCCGCTCGTTGGCAGCAGCGACCGGGATATTTTGAGTGCAATGAGTTTTGGAAACAGAAGGAGGGAGTGGAACGTGTCTGACAGTCTGACACTTGTCAAATGCCAATCCACTCGTTCTTTCTGGTTTCCACAAACTGGCAAACGATAGGGGGCCGTTTCTCGTATCACCGGTTCCGTGAAATGCCAAGTGGAGCCGTTGAGGAGCGATCCCACCGGACGACCCACCCTGCCTCAACTCCATGAAATCGGTGAGATTACCGAAAGGAACCTGGCCTGAGATTATCACAACATCTTGTATCTTCTGCACGTGTTGAATACACTGGGCGCGGGGTCTCAGGCATCATTACACAACCCGAGGGCTGCGACAAGTCACACAACCGGGAACATTTATATTTCTTGTCTGGACATTATTCAGTCATTGTTGCCGTCTCTAAAAGCTCCTTCTCGAAGTGGGTGACCTCTTGGCGCCCCAAAACTCCCATGGATCCTGTTCCTGTCCGTCGCCTTGCTTTACCAAATCACCCTCAGGTCGCGACTGAGTTTGCACACGCAGCTCACCGCCCCGGCAGTCCCTCAATGACGTCTCGACAGTTACATGCTCACGCTCGTCCGCAGTGCTTTGACTCAGTACATCGCTTCCACCAGTTTCTCCTTCGGCCTGAGCAATTGATTCCGCCAGTGCCAGCCCTTGGTCCTCCGCCAATGCCCTCAGCCTCCTTGATCGCTTCGACCGCTTCTTCCTGGGAATAGGATGATCATGCTGAGGTTGAGCCTCTGGAGAGTCAGTGGGCCGATCGTTGTTGTCATCTTGATTAAGGACCACTCCGGAAGTCGGTTCGGGCTCCGGGTCGGGAGTAGCCCGGGAACCGCCATGTGAGTCGTCGATGACTGCAGGCTCGAATGGATTTTTGGGCGGGACAACACTCCAGAGGTCTGACTTGGGTTTTGTTGTAGAGTTCGCATCCGGGTCTGCGTCTGACTGCACGGTAGGGAGGGCGATGGCAGACGTTGACATGGACATGGCCCTCCTCCTTGATCTTGCTACAGAAAAGAACTGTCCCCACGATTCCCACTTTTCGTTGGGTGAAGTGGGTTCGTGTGTCAAGCCTTGTTCACGATCTAGCTTTGCGCCAGCCACGAATTTGTCCGACAGTCCATGGCTGGACTTGGACTTGTTGAGATGGGACCCAATGGGACCCCATATCTTGGGATCTGGGGGAACCAAATCAGGCACGTCATTTATTCCTGGATCCGACCGTGGTGAGAACACACGCGCCACAATCGCGTCTTCTCGAGATGACGGCTCCACGCCATAGGATGTCGCAGGTTCTCCAAAAGTTGACCTGCTGGGAAGCTTGTGCTCGGGAGAAATCTCTGGCATTTCTGGTTCAATGAGTAAGGAACCGACCGCAAACCCAGTTGTTTGCTGAACATGAGACCCCGGAACAAATTCGGGAGCGGTACCCGAAAGTTGCTTGCTTTTCTTACTCCGCTGGTCAGGGCTTGCATCCTCCCCAGACTCGTCATTCGGAACTTCAAACGTCACTGTGCCTCTCCTCTCGTTTTTTCTTCCTCCCTTCCTGCGTTTCAACAGACTCGTCCAGAACTCGTCTCCGTCCTTGGATGGCGAAGCTGTCGGCCGGTCGAATGTCGCCTTGGCTTCTTGGGTGGTAGATGAAAGCTGATCCATACTACCCGGGGTGTCCAGATTAACATCAGACACGGCTGAAGCTCTAGCGGGATCCATCTCAGACTCTGAGCCAACGTGGCGCTCCACGGATGCAGTACTTGACTCTAGAGCTGCCCCAGGCTTGCTTTCACTATTAACAGATGAAGGCTGTGGTTCCAGCTCCGTGTCAAGTGGTGAGAGCTCTGGCACGACTTTTGGTGAGTTATCGCAGGCTTTCATGGACGAGACTTCAACCATCTCTTCTTCGCCGCACAAATCCATACCGACCTCCTTCGTTTCGGTTGTAGTCAGTGGAAGGCCCGGGTGGATGGGAACAGTATGGGCTTCAGTCTCCGCTCTTGGCACATTGCAAGTATCGCGAGATGTTGGCGCTGGAGGTGAGGATTTGTCCAGAACTTGAGTCACTCGGTCTGTGGACTCCGGTCTGGACTGGAGAGCAGTCTTGCAATCTGGAGTCAATTCTGGGTGAGCCTTCATGATACTAGCTTGGTCGGCTTGCCTAGGCGTCAAGCGTTGCACCATTTCGCAGTACACCTCCAACATGCCACAAAGAACCATCTTGGCGATGGACATGGGGTCAGCAAAGTCGATCTTGGCCGTGGTAGACAGCAATGCAGCGGGCTGCTCGAACGCGGCCTTGATCTTGGACTTGATGTACTCGGGGAACCACACATCGTCAGGGGTAGGGCATGGATATGCCACCCTGACTGCGTCAATGACGGCGAATGCATGCAGATCGTCCCCCGCTGTTTGGATCTGTTCTTTCGCCAGCTCTTCGAGTCCATATAGCTCATATTGGCGCGCGATTGCATAGACCTCAACAGCTATCTTGAAGTCGACGACAGCAGCATCGGGTCGTGGGCTTCCGAGCCACCCCAGGGCCTTGTATCTGTTTGTATACAAGTATTGAACCAAAACATGACCCGCCCTGCCGGATATGTGTCCAAGATCGAGCGATGTGGTCGCCGGGTCGCAAAGTCGAGAAAGCTTGGCTGATGGAAGGAGAAAGTCACGGTGGATTGTAAGGCACTGACAACCATGAAGCTGGAGGCTGATGACGGGACTTTTGAAAGGTCTTCCGTTTGCAGGCATCTGTTAGAATCGAGCCGAGAACATGCTTAGGGATGCTCCAAGGGACGTACGATACTTGGAAACCATGGCGCTGATCCAAGGCAATGTCGTGACTTCTTTGCTCGCCACTCTTTTCTGGGAGCATCAAATTGCTCAGAGGAGGTGAACTCATCGAGTCTGGACTAGCAGGTTTCATTCTGAGCGTTAGAAAGGGGCATTCCACGGGAAAATTCGCACGCAGAAAGACAACGTAAAAAAGGCATTATTGTGCAAAAGGTCATCACATCAGGAGGTCATTGTTCAAAGGACATGTTTGTCTGAACTTTGTTGACAGTTAGTGCTGCGCCATATTTTGCTTTGGGTCCTCTGGTTGGGTTGCCCTAATCCTGAGTTTGAGCGGTAATCGCGGCTGCGTCGATGCCTAAACCTGACAGCAGCGAGTCAAGGAACGCTCCGTCTTCGTCCGGTTACTTCTCCACTGTGTTCCAAGAATAGGGGAAGTAAACACGATTCGCTCTTGGGATGTCCAGCACACTGCACCCACTGCCAGGTGCACCCCAATCAGGCCAGCCCCTGACAGCAACTTGCAGTGTTAATAAGGTACTGATGTCTGGATGTGTTTTCACTACCAACACGGGCAGCTTCTGTAAATCGGGCCGAGAATTTACTTACGAATACAACAACCAAAGCATCCCAACAAAATAGGGCCTTCTTGTCGCGGAATAATAGCATCTGGTTTATGGTAGTTCTAGCTTTGTGAAGCAAGACTTGTTGACCTTGATGCCCATGCTCGACAAAGCCTAGGAGAAGCGCACCAATCGCAAAGCCCTGGCTTACTGCTCTATGCCAACGTTACAGTCGTGAGGGGGCGATTTACCCCGTGAGCTCCGAGTGGAGGCAAAACCCGCGCCCGGCGGTTATTAGCCGTCAAGATGTCGAAACGATTCGCGCGCCAAGGAAGGAACCATGGTAGAGGAGGAAGATTTACGACATTCCTACCTACAAGGTAAAGAAAGTGCTGAGCATGCCATGTTTATTCACCGGAGAAATACCCAGGGCTGGCTAGGCTTGCGAACTGCCAGGTACTGATGCTCAGGATGACAGTCATGATGGTATAAAGCCAGTGGCCATCAACCATCTCGTCAACACGCCGCAACGGCCTCATCCGACAGAACTGCTCTTTTCTAAGCAGGCATCATGTACCATCCCCAAAAGTCTGGCAGCTTTGCCAGCTGCTTCCTCCTTCTCCTATCTTTCCTGTTAGCCACAACAGTAGCAGGCCATGCTGTCCATCCCGTTCTGCCTCGTGCTGCCTTGGGCATGGGTGACGCAGCATCCCCCTTCGACATGAGCCAGATCTACTTGACCAACAGCCGCTGGAAAGAAAACGAGAATCGTGCCCTCAGCTACCTCAAGAACGTCAACGTTGACAGACTCCTCTACAACTTCAGGGCAAACCACAAACTGTCCACCCAAGGAGCCACACCAAACAAAGGCTGGGATGCCCCCGACTTTCCGTTTCGCACCCACGCACAAGGCCACTACCTAAACGGCTGGTCCTACTGCTATGCCTCGCTCAAAGACACAACCTGCCGTGATCGAGCCCTCTACTTCGTGGCCGAGCTCGCCAAGTGCCAAGCCAACAACAAGGCCGCCGGCTTCACCGCAGGATACCTCTCGGGCTTTCCCGAGTCCGAGATCACAGCCGTTGAGCAACGGACTCTCAAGAACGGCAACGTCCCCTACTACGCCATCCACAAGACCATGTCCGGTCTCCTCGACGTCTGGCGACACCTGAACGACACCAACGCGCGCACCGTCCTCCTGGGCATGGCCAGCTGGGTCGACGCTCGCACCAGCAAGCTCAGCTATTCCCAAATGCAAAGCATGCTAGGCACCGAATTCGGCGGCATGAACGACGTCCTCGCCGATATCTACCTCGAGACAGGCGACGCCAAATGGCTCACGGTAGCCAAGCGCTTCGACCACGCGTCAGTCTTTGACCCCTTGGCCTCCAACAAAGACCAACTCAACGGCCTGCACGCCAATACCCAGGTGCCCAAGTGGATCGGCGCGACCAAGGAGTTCCGCGCAACAGGCGACACAAAATACCGCGATATTGCGGCCAACGCTTGGAAGTTCACCGTCAACGCGCACACCTACGCCATTGGCGGAAACAGCCAAGCCGAGCACTTCCGCCTCCCGAACCAGATATCCAACTACCTGAGCAAGGACACCGCCGAGGGATGCAATACAGTCAACATGCTCAAACTCACCCGCGAACTGTTCTCCCTGTCATCCAATACCACAAGTTCCTCGCCCAGTACAGTCGGGTCAACCTCGTACTTTGACTACTACGAAAATGCTTTACTCAACCACCTCCTAGGCCAGCAAAACAGCGACGACGCCCACGGACACATCACCTACTTTACCTCCCTCAACCCAGGCGGACGCCGCGGTGTCGGACCGGCCTGGGGCGGCGGAACATGGAGCACAGATTACGACTCCTTCTGGTGTTGCCAGGGGACCGCGCTCGAGACGAATACCAAGCTTATGGATAGTATCTACTTCCACGACGCTCGGGATGAGAGTAAGTTGTGGGTGAACCAGTTTATCCCTTCCGTGTTGGATTGGAAAGCCAAAGGGGTAAAAGTCGAGTTGAAGAGTACCTTTCCTGTGGGTGAGACGGTTGATTTGGAGCTTTCAAGTCCTGCTAGCAGCGGGGAGGCGAAAGAATGGAGTTTGTTGGTCAGAGTGCCCAGTTGGGTGGATGGAAAGGCCGAGATCAAGGTTAATGGGGAGGTTGTTTCGGGTCAGGGCACGCCGGGGACGTATGCGAGTGTCAAGAGGGCTTGGAAGAGCGGGGACAAGGTCAGTGTGAGGTTGCCGAGGAAGTTGAGGACTATTGCTGCGAATGATAATTCTGGTGTTGCGGCTTTGGCGTTTGGTCCTGTGGTGTTGGCCGGGAACTATGGGAGTGAAGGGTTGTCGTCTGTCCCTGCCTTGACACTCAGCTCGGTGAAGCGGGTGAATGAGATTGGGCTGGACTTTACGGCGACCAGCGGGGGAAGGACCGTCAAGCTGGGGCCGTTTTATGAGGCGAGGGGGTTCAATTATAACGTGTACTGGGCTTTGAAGTGATGTCGGTTGGCAGCATATTCGGATATTATTATAACCCTAACCCATGAAAGGGTGGCTTATTGTATGGGACAAGACAATTTTTTCTTGCCGGCTGCCATGCACGGATTGTTGTTTACGTATGAAAAGCCTCTGTGTACGTATGAATCCTCTTATCGAGACTATTGTTAGAGGACAACATGTTACTAGACTCTGGCGGACTGAATATCAAGACTGCTATTGTACTGACAGCTGAACGGAGGTAATTACTGGTTCTCTTGTTCTCTCGGACTCCCGTGATTTTGCATTCTGAAACTTAGTTCTAAGACGATACGAACTGTTCCGATGGTATTGTCGAACAATGCCACTCCACCAAACATGCAACAGAGTGTGGATCCACAAGTGTAATAGTAGCTTGGTAACTGTACTCCTAAGTTCAACAGGTATAGGGCAAGTCGTTCGCCGGCGAGCAGTTTTCTTGATACCCCTATTTGCATGCGATATGTTGAAATTGCACAGTCACAATAAAGCCATCCTCCCAGGCGACAGTTTAGAGCCCTGAAGAGGCAGTGCCCAGTCCCGAACTCCGCCTGTCGTCGGCTTATAAGCGAGACTGACAGCTGAGTTTTTATGCCCAAGTCCGAGCCAATGGACATGGGGTCTGACCAAGCACTTCAAGCTTCACGGTTCATCCCATCGTTACATCGACTACCGGGTACCTGGTCGCTTCGCCGCTTGATATTGCTACTTGTGTGGTCGTATTCTGGGGCGAGTCCGAGGGCGCTAGCTGGTAAGCCTGGTCTAGACTTTCTGTAGTTGAACTATACCGAGGTAAAGAAGTGATAAACTCTGCTAGTAGTAATGAATGGAGACAATAGAGTCTGGACATGGTGCAGACGGCTGATGGGCTGAATGAACCAATCTCTCCAGGGCCAGAGCAGGGAATAGGCATGCCTCAAGAGGTGTGATTTACCAATAAAGGCGCCTAGGGCCATAAAGAGGTTTCGTATCCGTACTCGCCAACAATATCACTTAGTCTTACTGATAGGTAGGAGACGGCGTTCCAGAACCTCGGGGCTAAGATCTGGATGATGTTAATAATAGTCACATGGTATCCCGGTATCTCCACCTAGACGTGGATTGTCTCCATGAGAACCAGACGATCGGAGACTTACATGGCTGCTTTCAAGGTGCTGACAAGGATCACACAGCGCTGCATGACCTTCTGAGTAAAGAGTAGAACAAAAGCTCGCATTGGTAGAGGCAGTCTGCACCTCGGACTGTAACCCTAAGTATTCGGTAAGCAGTATGATCCTTCACACAAATCAAGGGGCTGCTCGAGCCACTACCATATACACTAGTTGTAGAATCGCAGCAGCCTGGGCGCCATGGAACTCTCATTTGCATCCTTCCGATTATCAACATGCAAATTCATGGAGACATGTCAATTTCGGCAAAGAACGTATGTTGATTTACTGAATCCATTCGGGCCGTTGATTAAGGATCCCTATGCTCTGGTTCTGGACGGTAAGTGGCATGATACTACTCAAAGTGAGGAGAACGCCTTCCTGGCATCGGCCAAGATAGTCGCCATCATGAAAACCAATAGCATATAAAGGACCAGCCCTTCCTCCTTCATGACTCTCTCACAACTCCTCTCCATCCCATCAGCAGAGTTCCAACTCCAGTCTCTCTCTAAGCCACTCTCTCGGTATCCAGTCTGTCATTCATTCACAAGAAGCAGTTCAAGATGTTCTTCTCCAAGCCCACCCTCGCCGCCGCCGCCGCCCTGCTGGGCCTCGCCAGTGCGCAGAACCCATCCAAGCCCAACATCAACCCGGCCTTCAACCGCGGCCGCATCGAGACCGACCTGCGGAACAACCTGCGTCCTCACCAGTCCAACTGGGACTACTGGGGCGCCGGCTGGATTCCTCAGGGATGCCGCGATATTGCCGGGTGGAAAAACCTGAACCCCAACGACTTTACCGTCTTCAACGTGCACTACGACGACTGCGGGGAGGCGTGGACCTTCTGTCGGCACAAGAACGCCGGCGCGTCCGAGATTGACATGATTGACATCTTTGGCCGCCTTCCCGTCCGGATGCGTTCTTATATCCGGTAAGCAAACTCTTTGCACTCATCCTGGGCTCTACTACTCTAGACAAATGACTGACTGACCCTCTCTTCCAGCCACTTCATGGCCACCCCCGGCCTCAACGACGGCGCCGCAGCCTTCATCTACCAGAACGGCGATGTAGTCTTTGAGGACCGCCCCCAGCTCGCGACCTTTGTGCACGAGGTCTCGCACAGCCTGGACTTCAACGGCCTCAAGCAGTACGGGTCCCCGTTCAGCAGCACCGGCATCTGGAAGGACAACTTCTGGGCCGACAAGGCCAGCGTCAGCGACTACAGCAAGACCAACTGGGTCGAGCACTTTGCCGAGGTGGGCGTCATTGGCGTCTACGACAAGGTCGTACCCGGCGGCATCGGCACCATCCAGCCCAGCTGGAACGATGTCTTCCACCAGTACGCCACCTATCAGGGCTACCTGGGTGACAAGATCCTGCCCGGCGGCACGTGCCGGGACCGGTTTGCCAACAGCGCGCCTGTGACCAAGTCGGGCAAGAGAAAGATGATTCGTGCCGAGGCTGCTCTGTTGGGCGAGAAGCCGGTTGTCGAGTTCAGCAAGGGATCGAACATCACTATTATCGAGGTCGATCCTGCTATGGAGGGCAAGATCCTTGACACGGTGCCTAATACTCAGATCTTGGCTTAGGGGGGTCTGGACTATGCCGCCTAGAGAGTTGGGCGGGAGCCGGTCTGGGGAGAGACCTGTTGGATTTTGATGGTGACAAGGGTATTTGTTTGTTATATATTTGAAAGACCTTTCTTTGTAAATTATTATAGTAACATATCAAGTTTGGTTTTGTTTGTTTCCGATCATGATCTTACTCTTTCAACTGCCAACCGCATAGACAGCCTAGGTTTGTTTCAAGTCCAAATCCAATCCATAGCGCTTATTACATACATGGTTTTGTTCTCTATAATGTCAATCTAACTTCCCAGTCCACCCCTCCTTCGAAGTTCCGGTGCCATCCCAAAACATATTAAAATACACCAAACCCAAAACCAGAGCGCCGGCCGTAGCAAGCCGGACGAGAAGAAGGGCCCGTTTTCGCCCTATCCTCAGGCCTGCCTCTAATATTGGTCGAAATTGCAGTAGCAAGCTGACAAGGCACCCACAGCAGCACAAAACCAGATGTCCGAGGTCCCCAGCAAAAGTCCATATCAACCACGGAGCCCAGATAGGCATTGACAGTATGGCGAGTGAGCCAACTACCCCAATGAAAGTCAGGACTACCGACATTGGCGCGGCCCAGGCCTTGGCGTACATGATCTGGCCAAATGTCGGGGGCTGTATGGGGAAATGGGACTCGTCGTACCACAGCCCGCGCCGGACTTTATCCCAGACTGCGTCGGAGAACCTCCATGGCGCGCCAGCAAGGTGCAGGTATCCCGCGAAGAATCCACGACTGTCGTCCTGAGGTGCTGGTGGGGATGTATCCGGTGCCGATGTTTTTGGGGGAGGTTCCGGGATGTTTGTGTCACCAACACCGTGACGACGAGCAGTAACCGCCGCTGCGATGAAGATACCTAGCAGTGCCATGATCTGGACCAACACTAGGATTCGGGCGAGGACCCGGAGAACTTGGGGACGCCTGCGTCCAGGTCGAGTTCTGTTCGGCCCGATGTCAAGGCCATCTTGACTGTCTGCTAACATTCGCTTGGGCGAGCGGAACCAAAATGCCACGACGAGGAAGGCTTCCATGGACATCCATGTAGAGAAGCATACGGTGGCCACGGCGAGTGAGTACGGAACTCCACGAAAGCCGCAGACCTTGGCATAGGTGAGCACAATGCCGATGTTGGCCAACACACGGGGGATGCTGTCGAGATAGAGCTGGGCGATGATGAAGCGGAGACGGCTTTGCATGTCCTGACGACGGCTGTTGTCCTCGTCGCCGTCACTAGGGCTGTCTGCTTGGTTCTGCATTGGGAGCAAGGCGTTCGGAAGGTTATCTGCGGGCGGCAGATTCCCCTGAAGTCTTTCATTGCAGATGGCTCTTGCTGCTTTGCGGAATGGAAGGCCCTGAGTACGCCAGGCCTGGATGCAAGCGACATACAGGTCTACGGCATCGAGAGCGCTGGAGAGCGGGAGCATACGCTCGTAACGTGTGAATCGGGAGAACCCCGGTGCTCTGCCTAGAGGATGCAGAACCGTGACCGAGATCAATATGAAGAGCACCCAGAAGATGTTCATGCCGTCAACCTCGCCGGCGTGGTCTGAGGCGGGAGAGTCTGGCATCTTGTAGAGCTTTGAATGGACGATAGAATGGTGGCATTGGTGATGATGAACACAAAGGTGGTAGGAGCCGACATCTCTCAATTAATTGACCTTGAAGAGGTGAAAGCCACGGTGTTTCATGATCTTCTCCCCGATGAATATCAGCTGAAAGGTGAAAGGGGGGTGGCGTTTTACCCCTCATTCTTCCACATCCAGCTCGATGTCGAGCAAACGTACATGGAGATGAATGCCACAGTGATGGCTTCTCCTTTCCTTGTAGAATTGGGAAGCCTAGGTGATGAATTGAATTCCAAAGCGTCGCGGGGCTTAACACTGGATTCTGTCCGGTCCGCTCCGAGAATCCTGTCCCAAGACAGAGCAGTTCCTCCCTACCCCCTTAGCTAGAAGTGCGAATTAATTGACATATCCTGCACTTTCATCGACGACATGAAGTGGTACAACGTTGGCAAGTTCGTGCAATCCTGCAGTGCATGCACGCGGTTATAATATTTCACTTCTTGACGCAACGTGGCAGTGCCAGTAATTAGACTTGCAGATAATAAGACTGAAGCCACCATGTGATTTAATGAACATAGAACATGTCAATGACCTCGGTCTTTAGCGAATCACTCTGTATGATATGGTATGTAGATACCTATGGGTTCGGCATCCGTCTGAGGCCCACTGTACTAACCTCTGTGTCTGTGTCTGTAGCCCGCACAGAGGAGCTGTCTTCCATCAAGTTTACGTGGTCATATGATTAATAGGGGTATCCAACTCTAGTAACCGTAAAGCCATAACATGTTCTAGGAGTTGGGTCTTCTCTTCTTCCGAGCATCTTAGAAGTCGATATGCAAGGGCTTTGTTGATAAGCCTGATATCACAACGGGCGAACTGTTAGAAGGAAACATTTTTACACCCGAGACCGATACCACTACAACATATTGGCTTTGGTGCTTATTCTGTAGTTATACAGGCCGCAATCATCTTATTTACAGCTTCTACTGAAGTGGGCCTTTCCCGAGGAGAAATCTGACTACCCGAAATGTCGTCAATATTGATTGATGACCTGTGCCCCATATCACTCCTACCTAATATCTCACCCATTTCTACCTCATCATCCGATGGACTGGTTTGCCTTGTATAAGCCGTCCACTTTCTCGGACCTGGGAATCATCTTTTGAAGTGATGCCGCCTTGGAAGCTCACCTGCCTAACATCTTTTCAAGTTCTCAGGCTTGGCGGTATGTAGGTGACCTGCAGGACTTCCCACACTTTGAGTGTTCTTCACAATTCCGGTCATTCAAGATGAGAGGTATTGGATCTAGAACCTCATCGTCTTCGGGATCAGCAGAAAAGCCGACTAAAAGCTCAGTAATCACAAGTCCGAGGGGGTGGTACTAGTAGACCAATACAACGGTGAAGGAAAACCCCACGAAAAAGTGTCCGAGCTGGAAACATCAAGCCTTTGCTCGTGGGATTTTGTAACTGGCTGTGGATTCCCGGGATACAAATAGGGGTCAGCTCCCAGCACAAACATGGAATCCTCACTCCTCACTCTCCAGACTTCAGAGGATTGCCATTCCTAGTAATCAGCCAGACAGTGAAAGGCCGCCACAATGCTGTCCACTCCCATCCTCACCACCGCCTTCCTAGCCCTCGTGGCCTCCATCTCCGCCGCACCATCACCCGACCCCAACCTCGCCAGCGCCCCCCTGGTCCAAGTCAAGACCTACACACCCTCGCAGCTCGCTCCCTTCCTAGGCAAGACCAACCCAGGCCACTCCATCAACGCCTCCCTCGCCGCCCGCGAGCTAGAATCCTCCCAGGAAGACCACCTAGCAAAGCGCAGCGGCGTCATCGGCGCCGACAACCGCGTCCTCTGGACCTCCAAGGACTACCCCTACAGCGCCATCGGGCGAATCAGCTTCAGCTCGGGCTGGAAGTGCACCGGCGTGCTGGTCGGCAGCCGGCACGTGGCCACGGCGCGCAGCTGTATTCCCCTGAGCGACACCTGGGGCGCGCGGTTCGCGCCGAGCTACTACGACGGCGAGCGCCTGGGCGGCTCCAACGTCGTTGCCGCCGTCATGCTGCCCTTCTTTTCTTTCCCGCCTTGCGGGTACAAGGATGACTTTGCGATTCTGGTGCTGGCGGATCAGATTGGTTATGAAAGGGGTTGGTTTGGGAGCAAGGAGATTTATTGTCCTGGTCAGAAGAATAGTAATGGTTGGGTTAGTTTTTCTCTCTTTATTCTTTCTTAGGTTAGGTTGCTGACTGACTTGTTCGTGAAACAATAGTTCCACATGGGCTACCCAAGCGACAAGGACAATGGCAATAGGCCTTACCGGCAGGAGGCTATTAAGCTCCTGAGTTGCGATACTTGCGCGCCCGGCGGACCGCTCGAGACCGACGCCGACGTTACAGGTCCGTACGGGCAGCCGGGTGGGCCTTTGTGGCTGTTGGAGAACGGCGAGCGTTTCGTCTATGGTGTGGCGACCGACTGGAACACCCCGGGGCGGAATTACTTCGCTAGCGGTCCGGACTTTCTGGGTGCCATTGGGGCGGCGCGGAGGGACTACCCCTGATTTGTATGCATTGGTGGCCGACAGTATTTTTTTCGATGGTAGCTTGAGAGGGAGGGGAGGGTAAACTGCTCCCCGGCTGGTCAGAGGTTCTATGAGAAGCAACGGGGGCTTGTAGTAGAAGTAGTTGTTGTTGAAAACGAGAAAGAACGAAAATACCATTACGTTCTTCTCGCGTCTCTCACACATGACTCTATAGGTGCGTTCACTAGGAATCCAATATCTCGAGTGTGCAGTGGGACTTGAATGGTCTCGTCTATTCGTACAAGCCTCTGGAAAGCTTGTGAGAGGTATGAAAAGAGTTTTACGGATATGAGCTTATTTTTTTGCCGCTCGGGAAAGCTTCAATGAATGAGATAAGTAGGGGCCGTCGGCAGTTGTCTTTCTGAGACTTCATTCAGCCTCCCAATCTCCACAGGCCATCAACAGCAACACCCCCCTGACGTCTTGGGAATCGTGCAGCGCCAACAAACGACTAACCCTTTCCCAGCAGATTCCCTACTCAAAAGTTTGGGCAAATCTCATCCGCCAAGGCCATTATATTGACCCTGACGTCGAGTGACAGCAGTTATCATTGGACGGCGCATCATCATGTCTCTTGGCGACTTTCAGCTTCAATCTTGGAGAGCATGAAGCCAAGCAGATAGCGCAGTCTTCTTGCAGGTCCCTTACACCCTCATCAGGCCTCGCTTGTCAAAGCAGCAATGGCTTCTTTCGGATGAAGAAGTTGATGTTGATTCTGCTCAAAGCCCAAAAGGGGGTCTTGCCCTCTCATTTTGAACCGCTTCTGGGTTCTTTCCTTTCTCTCCTTTCTTGCTCGTCACGTCCCCTCTTTTGTTACAATTTTGAGACCATAAGTCCAACATGTCGCTCGTTATCAACAACCCCAAAGTCTTCTTCCCCTGGACGCTCCTCCTTCTTCTAGCCGGGCAAGTCCTTCCCGTTTTCGCAGGACGAAACGACCCGCCGGCAGGATGGAACGCCGACGAAACAGCCCAACGAACCGAACGCGCATGGGAGACGTATAACCTGCCCTACGGCACACTGGGAATCATAACGCACATCATCATGCTCTGGACCCTGGCCTGCCACTTGGACGGACGATCACCTGCGATGCCGTGGAAAGGACTCAAGTTCGACGTGTGGAATATGGCTCTTTTGGGGGTGACCACCATTATCAGCATCAGTCTGTTGGCGGTTAGTCTCTCTGCCAAAGGAAGGTCCCCTGGCATGACGTCGATGGCGGTGCTGCATTTGGTTTATAGCTTGGTTGTGGACGGTGTTGCTGCCCATCGGTACTTTAGGGGTGGGTTCAGGAAAAAGGAGTTCCAGGATTCCTCCGGATACGGCCCATACGGGGGGGCAGGGTCGTCGAGCGAGGAGAAACCAAAGGCGAAGAGGGAAGCGCATGAAGGATTGCGATGGGAATTGACGCCCTGGCTGCTGGCCTTGATGGTTGCTAGTTTCGTCAACGCGCAAATCATGGGCACAGTTGACGGTATTTTGCTACACATGTTCATATTCAGTTGTTGACAACGAGGATCCACAGCTAACGGGATAATCCATGTTCCTTCGCAGACATCGGCCGCAATCCCAGACTCAACGGAGTAACTCACTTTGACAGCAAGACACAAGTGACCAACCCCACAGGTGTAGCCCTCACAGTGTGCGCCATGGTCGGCGGCGTGATTGCACTACTCACGTACCCGCTCAGTTTCTGCCGTTGTGCGACCAAGAAGTTCTGTCGCCCTTACGGGGCATATATCTTTGCCTTCTTTGGACTGGTCTGTTGCCTGGGCTTTATCCTGGCGATGGATTACACTGTGGGCATTGTGACGGGGAATGCCGTGGGTGCGCCGACGGGTTCTAAAGCGAACGTGGGAATGTTTTGGGCTTTCTTTGTGTTTCAGTATGTTCCGGTGTTGACTTTCTAATAAGGGTGGCTCTCGTGACAAAGCTCAAAACCGAATTGGTCAATCAGTAGCACAATATACTAGTAGTGGAATATTTTGGTTATATACGAACATTCGATTGTATTGCTATACTTATTTACAGTGAAACGAAACAATGAAGAAAATGAGACAGCAACAACAAGAACAAGAACAACTGTGTTGCCTCGAGACAGAAGAAACGAAAAAGGGTCCAAAACAAGTCCAAGGTATCCAGCGACGGAAAGAAAGGTTAACAGAGATACACGAAAAGAAAACAAAGTGAAAGTATATACAGGGTCTGTCCGAGGTCATCTCATCGTATCATCAAAGAAAAACAGAGCTGACATGGGGATAAAACAAGCACATCATGTTTAACCACGAGCGTTGACAAAAGCCCAGCCAGCAGCGTTGGGCTGACGGCTGCCGAGGTCAACCATGTCCTCGGCCCAGAAGGGAGCATAGCGGTGGACGTAGTCCTGGCGGTCGAGCCAGGGGACGACAATGTTGAGGAACTGGGCCATGCGGTTGGCCTTGTCCGCGTGGTTCCTGGGCTCGGGGGCGAACTCGGTGATCCAGAGGGGCATCTCCTTGCGGAAGATGTCGTTGACCTCCCTGTGGGCCTCCTCGACGTACTTCATGAAGCTCTTGGCCTGGTCCTGGATGGACTCGCCCTCCCATCCGTACCAGTGGATGGCCTGGGCGCTGCACCGGAACTGGGACGGGTTGTTGCCGATGGAGGCAAATTTCCGCAGCCACTGCAGGCCGGACTCGTAGCCCATGAAGCCCTCCTTGGTGTTGTACGAGCTGATGGCCGGGCAGACGAGCTTGGCGCCGCGGTCGTTGAACTTGAACATGTCGTTGCCCCAGTTGTCGTAGGCCGCCTGGGGAGAGGCCTCGACTCCGCCGTAGCCACGCGGGAAGTCGGGCTCGTTGTAGCCCAGGACGTAAGGGGTGTCGCGGTTCTCGGCGATCCGGCGGAGGATGCGGTCCGAGTCACAGTCCCAGCCTGGGCCGTGGCACATGGGGATCTGCTGGAAGGCAGGGGCGTTGGTGACGCCGCCCCAGTTGTAGGACCAGGTGGCGGAATTCGGGCGGGACAGGATCTGAGCCGCGTCCGGGTTGTTGAAGGCGACACCCTTCTTGATGCCGAAGGGGGCGTCGGTGCCCCGGGCAAAGATGGTGGCGTTCTTGCTGTCCTCGGACAGGGCAGGGGCCGGGATGGTGATCGGGGCCGGGGCGGCAGCAGCAAGGGCAGCAAATGCTGCAATGGTCTGGATAGCGGCCTTCATGTTGTTGTTTGTTTGAATTGTTGGGTTTCAAAGGAGTGTAGTGCGAATCAACGAAAGGAGTGGCGTTGATATCACGAGTTGGTCTGTAAGGAGTGACTGTGGTGAACAAGAAGCTGATGATGATGCTGGGAAAAGGAAGTGATCTGCAAACGGAAGGGTTGACGTCTCTTTATAGAAAACATCCACCCGAGCTTTCCTTCTAGAAACACGCGACTAGGTCTCGTCGTGGACCATACATCTTCCTGTCCGCCTCGCTGGATCGAACCAGGATCCCGCATGTTCCTGCCTGTCAAAACAATGGTACCTGCATCTCCATGTCGAGTTAGATTCCGCAAGCGTCTAGGATGTCCACGTTGTGTCCTTCGTGTGGTAGCAATGGATGCCTTTGGGGTAGCTTCACATCTCGGGCCGGGACAGAATCATCGAATTTGGACCCCAAGCCTGCCAGCTAGGCGTATAGACCGAGCAGGATACTGACCTTATTGGCCGTCTGGACCAAGACATGTTCACCTACCAGACCAGAAGAAGAGATCAGGATTCAAGACTGCTCGGACAGCAAGAGCTTAGAAGTTAGAGGCAAGGTCGAGCCACGCGTACTTTCGCTTATTTGCTCGGGCATGTAGATACCTGGCAATGGCGTCATGTATGGGATTCTCTTGGTCGTGTGTACATGACTGTTTAGGAACCAACAGCTCCGAGATGGTGATCTGATGGCCCTTTGGGAGTGGGAAGCACACCACCAGGTCGAGATGGTTCAAGTTTGCGAACGTTGCACCACGGCTGCAGACCCCTTGTTCCCCAATCACCCTACACTAGCCATCAGAGGATTCTACATGGTATTTGTTTGATTCGGGGGTCAAGGTGGGTTGATTTGGTTGGAAATACACAAGGAACAAGCGTATTGGGCAGCGCCATGGTGGTATTGGCGCCTTGGGAATCATTTTAATTTTTCGATGGGAGCATTGGGATCGGGATCACAGCAGGAATGGTATTTAATCTCAGTGCTTGCTTTCTGCTGTCGATTCGGTAATCCTTCTAGGTTATGTAACCGGGAACTCAGGACGATGCTAGTGTGATATCGGATTCGACAGTTAGCCCAGCATTAATGTGAGCATAATATGTGAGGTGCTATGAACCCTCGAAACTCCGTCTTGAGGGAAGTTTGGTTGATAACGAGTGACCAAGAGCCCAGGTGGCCTGGAGGGAGGCAATAAAACCGGCTCAGCTCTTGGGTCCTATATGTTACTAGGTCCTTTTGTCTCGCAAGCATATGATGGCAGCTTATCGTCAACATGTAAGTTAAGTAGTAGGATGGACCCCCAGCAGGAAAGGTACCACGTCATTGTCCTAGGTAATATAATGTTGACTCCTAGATGGGAGAAAGCGAGCGGAAGGGAAGGTGCTTGTTAGTCGTCAAAACACGATGAAATAGTAAGTAAATCTGGCTCACGGAAGGGAAGGATTGCTCTGGTTAATCCTTCAGCCGAGGGGATCGATACAATCCACTGCGGTGACAGGTTACTTTGAAAGGTCGCTTGTTGCAATCGCGGTGTCTTCTTGGCTGGAAAAGGATTCATGTCTGCAGGCACTAAAATTGCATTCAGCTCTTTCAGGATGCTGTGCCTCGTCCCTGGTCTGAGCAGCCCCTGAACAGACACCTAGCCGCTGGAACATGCCCTCCAGACTTCCCCGGATCCACGAGACTTGGCATCAGTCTGATAATATTCATATCAAACGTCCACAAGAGGCCAAATTAGAAGACTTTGGCCTTGACTGTTTGGAATCAGTTTTTGATGACATACCAGACCTTGCGGGAAACCCCTTATCAGGCTCGGACTTTTGACTGGCCTTTCGGGAAGGATTCTACAATGGATCCAGTCCCTTGGTTACAGCCATCCGCGATTGCGCCGTAAGCTTGGGCTAGAACTAAGCTGTTGTTGCATCAGCGAGCGAGCATTCCGAACCCTTGAGCATGGATCTTGATCCTTCCTGCAAAGTGGCTGTAACCATGGCAGATCGAAACAACCACAAACAACGCCAACAGTGTCCTGAATGAAGAGCAGCATTTACTCATAAGCTCATGATACCATGATACGAGGGATTCATGGTGAGAATGGAATCATTGCGTGATGGGTGCGCCTGGTACTTGCTCAGGATATCATCATCCTCATCCATTATTAGTTTGAGGGGTCCTCAAAATATAATGCGAGATTTCGTCATCTATACGGGAGCGATATGGTTCCTGCCCATGTTATTCATCGCCCCAATAATCTGCACAGCACTCTTGAGAATCGGCTTCATCTGCTACCCCATACCTCCCACAATCATCATCCAACACCCTATATTCCAGCGGATTCTTGGTGGCTCGTTCCTCGGGAGGTATGTACCTCACCTGTCCACCGCCCCAGATACTAGTCCCAAACTTGCGCTTCTCACAAACTTCTTCCCAACCCCCTTTGCCTCTCCCGTATCCTACATCGCCTTCCATCCCTTCCTCATAATCAGCCCGAATCCGCCACTCCTCAAAAACGGCAGCCCCGATCTTCAAGTGCAACGAGTCGAGTTCGTAGTGATCCACCGCTGCCTCGTCAAGCACCAGCTTCCAAAGCTTCAAATACTCGTCCAGCCAACTCATCCCATTGACCAGACACCTCTATACGCCTCATAAATCCGGCATCCTTCGCGTATTGCATCATGTGCTCATCCACCAGCTGGCTGGCGAGTGCAATGTGAGTACTACCAGAAGCAACTTACACAAGTATTGAACATAGTTCTTGCCAATCACAACATGGGGGTTTCTAAATCCCTGAGGTAACCAACATAAGACTTGTAAAGTCTACCATAAAATGACCAAAAGAGCAAGTCCAACAATTGCGTGGTGTTACTTCGCTGTATGACGTTCCCCTTCGAGCGAGAGCGTCTAGAGCTATTAACCTGAACCCAGGGCCTTGGGATGTATATCTAATGGTATTCAAGTCTCGCAACAAAAACTTCATTCTCAAACCCAAGCTCCCAACTCCAAAACAATCATTCCCCAATGACCGAAAAGACATCACTAACAAACTACCACCGACCTCTATGTCCATCTCTCCCAGGGTCATCACCCGCCCTCCACTGCCAAAAGTCACACCTAGCCTCTGCACAAGTATAAAACACCCTCCCCGGCCCAGAGGTGGCTCGGTTCCCCGTGACGGTCGTACGACTAGGCAAGACTGCCCCGGGCCGTCGTCCAGAGACACCAACAGCACAGTCACAAGCTGGATTGTCGGCCAAAACACCGCCCAAATCCGCCCAGGTGATGAACTTGTCGCAGTTTTTACATTTGTAAAAAGGCCTGTGGGCGTTGCCATTTGGATTCGAGGCTGAGGCTCGGCCAAACGTGGAAGGTCGGTCGCATACCTGACAAGGGGGGCCGTCTTGCGGGAAGGATGGGGAGAGGAGTTTTCCGCTGTTTTCGAGGGATGTGATTTGGGTGAGGAGGTTTGTGGCGGATGTGTGGGGACTGGTGTTGCCTTGAGATGCTTGGTTCTGAGTTTTATAGTCTTCTAGGGCGCGAGACCAGATCTCATATAGAGAGGCAAAGGTCCCGTTGGACCGTCTTGGCTCTGGTGACGGCGAGGGAGATGGTTGCTGGAGTTGCTGGTATTCTTCTTTTGTTCGTGGGACGAGGATGATTTGTTCTTGGTTTTCCTCTTCTTCTTGTTCTCTGATGAGAAGCTGTTCTAGATCGTCGGCCAGACACCCTTCTTCTTGTTCTTGGATGAGAAGTGCCTCTAGCTCGTCGTCTATAAACTCGTTGCCGTCGGGCTGACTCTTGACTTGCACTTCTGGGTCGTTTTTGATGCTTAGGGCTGAGTCAGGAGGGTGTCCATTGACGGGGGCTCTGAGCCGCCTCTCTTCTTCCTCCTGCTCTCTGAGCACTTCTAGTTCGTCCTCAAAGTCGGCGTCTTCCGGCTTAGACTTGGGCTCACGATTCACTTGGAAGATGACGCTCGGTGGTATGCTGACGTCGTCATCGATCCACCGTGCAGACGGGGCCGGGGCTGGTATCAATAACACCCGTTGTGTTGCACGACGATGACGCCGCGAGGGCGACGATGGTTGGGAATAAGGTGGCGATCGACTGCCCTGGCTTTGTGGTGGTACTAGGTTTCGCGGCGCTCCTACCGGGGAGTCGTCAAGGATGGACTTTTTTCTGGTCGGTCGAGTTGGAGTCCGGGTGTGATCCCGAGCTTTCGCCTGCTTGGAGGGTGACTTTGAAGTTGGAGATACCGATCCAGACGATTCCTTTTTCACGTTTAGGGACGCTGGTCGCTTGGGCGTCTTTGGCCGTGATGAGAGCGCATGACTGCGAGATAGCGTTATACCGCTCTTGGCGTCTCTGTCTTGGTCATGGTCGCTCTCGGCTTTTACGAGACTTGGGCAGTATCGACTCCGGGATAATGAGACGCTTCGTGTGTCGCTCTGCGCAATGGTCCTCGACTCTGGAGTCGACGGTCGCTTCTCCTCGGTTCCGCTCTGTGAGGGTGTATTCGGGCGGATGGTCTCTGTCTGGTCTTGAAGCGGTGGTTCAAAGTCGTCAACCCGCTGGATCCAGGAAATCAGTCTCTCCGAGGGCCTCAGTTCGCGAACCAAATCCACATCCAAGGTGCAGTGAGAAACTCTTGGTCTTGGCATTTTGAAGACGCTGATGATGCAACGCAAATTTGCAGAGAGACCAGAATTGCGACCGAACCTCTGGAAGGACGGCTCTACCAGGCGGGGAGCCGCGAACTTATCATCTCATGTTGGCGACGGTGGAATGTGATTAAGAGTGATGATGATGCCCATCACCATCAAAAATTCACGATGCCCCCGCATCGAGACCCAAAGAGGTTCTGGGCAGGCCTGATACAGCAGAGTCACAGCGGCTTCTCACCCCACTGGCTGGCTTCGGTAGGCCTCCTGCATAAGCGGTAGGCCTCAAGGGTCACGTTTTTGCGCCCAGTCAATGACAGTGAGGTGTCTCGTTCCACAAGACAAGCCACTAAAAGAACAGCTTGATGTTGAACCAAGCATGCCAACTTCTCGGCACAAAATAAGCTTGTTTGTGACACCAAAAACATCAACTTGACATGAGTATCCGTATGGAAGGACCACACCTTCACCTCTCAAGCCAACGCAGCGTGCGCTTCAGTGATGGGCCGTAGGCCTGTGAATATTTGAAGTGCAACTTCAAAGTATGTATTTCTTAATGTACGGTATGTTTATTTACACGAATCTGAACCCCCTGCCACTACAATGCATATACTTTATACTAGATATTGTGAATTTTAGTCCAACCATCGCCAGACCAATCTCTCAGTAGTCAAACGTCTTCCAATCAAGACATCGAAGGAGCGATCTCGGTTTCTCTCACCACCACCATCACCACTTAGCACTTCTTCCACTGGAGGCCGATCTGGTTTCCGAGGAAGTTGTAAATCTCCATGCTCGCGGGCTTGTTCGCAACGGCGTTGCCAATGGGGGCGACGCGGACTTCGGAGTTGACGATCAGCGCAGCTCCCGAGCCGCACTTGGACCACGTCCTGGCGCTGTCGATGTAGCGGTCGTTTCTGTAATAGATGCCGTCGAAGGGGCCGTCAAAGTAGTATTGGCTGGCTTTCTGTGAGAGTCGGGGTTCGGGTTAGCAATGCACTGGCGTTGAACAGGAACTTCAAAGATTTCATGTTCATACCGAGGCGGAATCGCCGGAAAATGAATAGACCGTCCTGGAGATGGCCTCGACGCCGAGAGGAACCTTGACACGTCCGTAGTAGTCGGCCTTGACGAGGGCGAATTGCCAGCCAGCGGGGTGGTTAACGCTGATGGTGGTGGTGCAGCCGACACGGTTCTCGGCTACCCTGGTGTTGTCCACACCCGACTCGGCTTTCCAAATGCTTCGGGGAATCGCGATTGTGCCGGCGTTGGGGACGCTGAAGGACGTGAGGTTGGCGGCCGGGCAACCGGCACCGACATAGTTGACGCTCGCAACCGTGACGCCCGTGGGGACCGCGGTCTGCCGGGCCTGGATCGGGGCTTCGGTGGGGAGCGCAACCGCAAGGCCGGCAACCACTGGGAGAAGCTGAAGCATATGCATGTTGTCGAAGATGGGCAGAACCGGGATTAGTGATTGTGGACGTGGTAAACAAATCTGGTCAGTGGCACGCTGTTCTGCATTTTCCTGGACCAAGACATCTTTATAGGTTGGTCGAATGGGGTAAGGAACTAGGCTTTTGTTAGGCTATTAACAATCCCCAGAGTAATGCGGAAGGTAAATGATGGATATATCACCGTTACATGGGAGCCAGGGGAACCGAACAATCTCGAGGAACCATGGGGTATAACGTGCCCATCTATCCCGGGAATGTGGTGCACCAGAGCAATTTGTGCCGTGGGGCCTGATTGTCGTTTCTGGACTCTATAGGTGCATTTCCGATGCTTGGCTCCGTAGTATAGAGTTTCCGCTTCGTGCCGGGTGGTGTGTCTCCGTGATGTTCGGTCAAATTCCTACATTACCCTTTTATCCATCCACTGTCAGCATCCATCAGTTAATATCATGGCGGCTTGACGAGACCGCCATCCCGGACGCCACCTTCTTCGTTCGCCGGTAATCGCATGTAGCTAAGGACTTTCAATGGTCCCCTCGGCGTATGGCAGCAGTCGCCCATTTGCAAGCCGCATCATCGTTTGCGTGCACCCAATCTTAGCACCCGATCTTGGAATAAATTGAGGCTGAGGGCCGGAGCATGCTCCCCGCAAATCCCCCACAGCTTATATATGACCCTCGGGTTCAAGCCCGTTGGGACCTCCGCGATCCAAAGTGGCTGCGTCGTCGGTGGACGGTCTATATTTTGGGATGTGGCATCCTTATACTGATCCTTATTTCGGCTGACCCTCGCTTCGCCCTCAAAAACCTCGCGCCTCCGTGACGACTAGCAAACGGATCCAGCGCTGTTGAAATCTGCTCGAGATATCATGAAGCTCACTTGTCTATTAAATCCGTAACAATTCTCCTCTTCCGGCAATGGGTACGAAGCGGTGGCGAAAGATGGTTCGTGGAACAACCGCCCACTTGCCGGCAGATGGCGCGCAGCAAGTTTAAGGGTAAATATGACCCATACACATCTACTCAAAGGAAGAAGACTGCGGGCCTTTAAACAAAGACGGAGCATATTTCAGTAGTCGGTGATTCAATGGCCTCGAGAACGCTTCAGAGTGTGATAGAAGTAGCAGCATCTGGTCTGCTTGTCACCCTCTCCATAGGTCGACGAACAACTGTGAGTCAAGATCAATCGGTACGATCAAAGAGTCCTCTTTGGCGTTCCAAACTTCCAGTAAACAGGACAGCCTCTGGTCGCGACTGGTTTGGCTTGATATTCCAGCTGATAGTCTCAATGACGACTGGATCTTTGTACAGAAACTCCAGGAGGTTTAACTGGCCAATGCTCGCCGAATTTCGAGACAGGAGTTGTCGCACAAAACCTTGTGCCAGCTAGATCTTCGCCGGGTCAATGGTTTCTGGTCTCTCCATCATTGACGTGATTCCGGTTCCTTGCCTGGAATGCTGCTAGATCGCCATGGGTTGATTGGATCATCTCTCTGACTCCATGGTCCCTCCTCGGTAGCGGCAGGGCACCACCAGCGCACAACTCGGCTAGTCTGTGGACTGACCGAAGATACATTGAGGCCGTGATGAAAAGGACAGCCGGCTGTGATCTTCAAAGTCCGGTTGCCATGATGTGCATCATCTTGTAGCGGCCAGTATCGAGGTGTTGACCTCTAGCTGTTCAAGACGTGCACAAAGTCGAATGCGAGTCCGGAGTTCCGTCACAGCGGCGAGCTCGCGGAGTAGCAAGTCCTGAACCTCAGGGTACAAGGGAACTCATTGCCCTGGTTACAAAGAAATGATCCGAGATGGTTGTTCGGGAACCAAGCAAGTGGTGCCTTGTATTCGCCCAGAGACTATGACGTTCAACCCACCAACGGCTTGATATCAGGCCAAGGGCTAAGCCTCAAACTCAGTGACGGCGGTGAGCACGGTGACCGTGGTGTAAACGGTGCCGGTGAGCCTGTCAGGCGCAGGGTTGCCGGATACCACGCCAAAGCAGCACTGAGGATGATTCGTGCGCGGAGGAATTGTTGGAAGCCTGTTCTCAGCACCCACATTGGAGCGAGCGTAATGTAGGAAATACCTAAACTGGAATCTGTTTTCAGCAATTGGGCTGCTAGACGTGATATGACTGCAATACTTATACACTCACCCCTTATTTTGGCACGGGGGACAAAAATAATGGCTCCCAGCTGGATTTCAGGTCTCAAAGGCATCTTCTCTTTCAAAGAACGCCCCGGAACTCTCCGGCGTGTTCTCTGGCCAAGTAGAACAACGGTACGTCCTCCAACCTATTTCCCAGGTTTATGTGACCTGGACACGTCCTTTGATTTCCACAATCTTGGGCCCTCATCGAGTCTGTGATCGAGGTGTTAGATGACCAGCCTTCAAACCTCTAGCCAGGGATCCATACGGCCTGTCCCCGTATCTTCGTAATGACAGCGACAGCTGGGGCCCAAGTCAACTACCTCCTACTGGCAACATTGAATGCATTATGATGTGGTTGATACTTAATCTACTGTTGACATAGGCCCCTAATATAGAGGCACTACTACTCTTATATACAGGCACTAGTCCAATTTGACTTTCCAGACTAGAGGCATTTATTCGAGCTGGTCAAGGTATTTATTCCAGCTAGTTAAGGCATTTATTCGAGCTAGTCGAGGTATTTATTCGAGCTAGTTACAGCCTTTATTCAAACTCGTTAAGGTATTTATTCAACTTAGTTAAAGTATTTATTTTTAAGAATTTCTACTTATATATACCCCCTTTTCTACTCTTATATCCTCCCCTATATATTAAAAGTTTACTAATAAAGTTATTACTAACGTTAACTAATTACTGTTGTTAAATATAAAGAAGTTATTACTAACGTTACAGTAAAAACCATTATTAAATATGTACTTAGTAATTTAACACTATAAAAAACATTATAAGATTTTATGTAAGGAAACCACCCTGGCAACCCTGATAAACACATGGCACACACTCCCCCACGATTCCCAAACACCATCACTGTTTCCAGCAAGCAGATAATCAACCTATATATGAACTCTGGCCTTCGCCCACCACTTTAGCTCAGGCCAGGTTGAAGTCTAAGATCAATGCTAGTTCTTGCTCGCGCCTATTG
>MU858335.1:0-28218 GCA_033297075.1 Rhypophila decipiens | reverse complement strand
TCTGGTCTTCGTTGTTGTTCAGAAGGTGCAGTTTTTTGGTCCTTATGGCTACTCGTTTTGGACCCTTGTGAGCAGACAGGGAGCTTTTATGGGCAAAATTGGGACAGGCCCAGTTTGAGTCGTCAGATCTAGATCATTAAAAGTTGGCCCCATCCGGCAGTGCCGACACACACTGTACCGAGACCGAAAGGGTCAACATCAGCACCAAGCTCAAAGATTGTCAAGGACAAGACCAAGAGATTCATTGATAGTCCGCCCACACACCACCTCCCGCCCCACCCCCCAGACGTGAAAGAGCCAAGAACGACTAACAACACACACCGTCACTTCCCACTGACCCACCATTTGAAAACTGCCTTCTACAGAACTACTGCCGTTTACCACGCAGCGGCATCACCTGCTCAGGCGGCGCAATAGCCAACCTCATCGCATCAGGCGCTTCCCCTGGCAAAATCCCATACAAGACCTCGCGCTTGCCAACCTCTTCCAAGACATTATCAATCTCTCCAGACCTGCTCTGTGTAGTTGTCCCCGACAGCAAGACAGGCGCCTGCAACGCCGTGGCAATCTCGAGCGGCTCCAGCGTGGTCTCCCTCCCGAGCTCCCAAAAGCCCCAGTACACAGGCAACACACAGGCAACACTAAAAACCGTAACCACCACCGCGGCAATCAAGAAGCCATAGTCGGTCTCGTACTCTTGGTTATACCCCGACACGGACATGGTCAGATTCGTCGTCTCGAACTTCTGACGATCATCAGGCGCGACCAGGCCCGCGCCGCCGAGATAAAGCGAGCTGAGAAACCCAAACGAATTGATATCCCGCAGAAGCGAAACGAACGGGTCGGGCTGGCCCATGGCGGTGCGGTCCAGGGTGTAGGCGCACTGGGTGGTGATGGCGTCTGTGCTGTTGGTGTAAAACAGAGCCTGGGCACGGGAGCCAGTAACGGTCAGGTCGAACTTTTTTGTTCCGTTGATGTTGATTACGTCTAGGCTCGCGCTCGAGGCGAAGAGGTTGTTCAGGGCCAGGGAGAGGCCGCCTACTATGGATCTCTCGCCAAACATCTCGGGCAGGTTTGTGTACTTGACTAATGAGATGTGGTCGATTTGGTCGTCGTCGCCTGGCATGGGGGAGTTGTAGGTGTAGTTTTGGGGGATAGAAAAGCCTAGGTGGGTGACGTTGACGGACTGTACTGGATCCGCTGCTTGGATGAGGAGCGGGTATTTGACGACTGCCGGGCGGATCATGCAGTGCCGTCGGGTCAGTGTTCCCGGGCAGGTGTTGTTTGGGCCGTTGGCCGAGTCGACGTAGATCATGTCGAGGTGGATGTGCGCGTACCCCTCTGCCTCGCTTGCCCAGTCGGGATCGAACGAGACGGACCAGAGTCTTGAGAAGTTAGTGTTTGATCGGTTCGCGCCGTAGTCGACGGATTCGGTAGTCAGGTTGCAGTCGAAGCCGAACCCTGTTGCGATTAGATCACCGGTGCAGGACTGGGCGGGTGGACAGCCGGTGAAGAGGATCTGGGTGTCGTGGACCTTGTTGTTGGCGAACTTGGTGTTGAACCCGTTGATCACGTCCGCAAAGCGCACATCAAAGGTCTCAATGTCGCCATCGAAGCCAGGAATCCCACCAGTGCCGGGTGTCCAGTCCGGCGTGAGAAAGGCCTGGACGGGGGCGGTTGCATAGCCGTCTCTGTGCCGAAGGACAGTCCTGGTGGATTTCTGAAACAGGGTAGAGTCGACAATGATGAATTTGGTCATCAGTGCCGCCAGGGCCATGGTGTTGAACCGTTTCCCGGACGTGAGGATAGCCAGGAAGCTGTTGGCGTAGCGGTAATCGTGATGAAGAGCTTCCAAAGTGGTCCCTTGCACGCTCTTCCTCCACCAGGCAATGGCGAAACCGTGGCCGATGGCGGTGACGAGACCGAACGCGGCGATCTGGTTGGCCGCGTTGACCAAGACGTTGGGGGTGACGGGGTAGGCCTTGGTCGGCCATTCTGCGACTAGCTGTCCGTTGGAATGAACCAAGAAAAAGATGGCCAGCACCGTCCCGCAAAAGACCATCACGAAGCCGATGAATCCAAGCCATGGGAAGCGCCTTCTGAAACTAGGGTGCCAAGCCACCTCTGCAGCAGGAGAGGTTATGCTGCTGCTACCGGCCGTTTTCTCGTCCTGGACCGCCATGAGGGCGGGAATGGATCTCAATAGGAAGAAGCAGGAAATACGAGGACAATGATATGATATGTTGCCGATGGAGACGCTTTGCCAAGTTGGCGGCTCAAGATTCTAGCCAGTCTAGAATCATTGGGGGACACCGGACCAAATCAAGCTTTGCCAAGTTATTCAAGCTCCTTTTAACCCAAAGATCTGGCTTGCTTGTGAGACAGGACGTGCATAACGGTCCCTACCCAACCGTTATCATTTAGAGACTAGACAATTTTGGTGGCGGCGACAGTGGAGGTGATGGACCAATCCGAATGTTGCCCGAGGGCCAGACCCCAATTTTGTGGCGCCCTCGCAGGAGCTGAAAAGAACGTCTCGACAAATCGCGACCAAGACATTCGTCTAGACTGCATAGTCAGACTTGACCGAGACACTGGGTGTGGCTTGTGGCTTGGGCTGCAGGACGGGGCTGGTCCCGACTCCCCGAATGATGACAGAGCTAGAACGGGCCAGAAATGAACATTATCGGATATCACGTACGGTGACGGGGTAGGGACAACTGCCAACCTGCTGGGCCAGATCCGGACCTGGTAGAGGAAATACGCGCCATCATCGGGGCGGCTGTGCCCGTTGCACCCGGATAGGATCAGGTTTTCGCCACGTGGGTGGACTGTAACGAACGGTCTTTCCGGCGTCTGTACAATATGGGCACAGGGACTGGAAGATATAGTCTTGTGGTATTGTTAGCGATGCAACGGGGCCCTTGCCCACAAAACTACCATTTGAACCGGAACCTTTTTTCTTTTTTTCCCTGTTCGCCTCCTAATGGGGCAGCGTCTTTGTCTTGCCCGTCCTCCCTATAGGTGACTCCAAGCTCCAGCAGGTAGTCTTGCATTTTCCCAAGATCCTTGGCCTCCGGATTATCAAGAACCTGTTTGAAAACCTTTGTCACCTGTTCGAATCGGCATTCTTTCTCCGCAGCCATTGGGATAAGAAGGTCCCAGTACTTGAGCGGCACCGCCTTTGCTCTCCAGTTACTTGGTGTTTGGGATCCGTTGGATGACTCCGAGAGGTAGCCGAGTGCCATGATTCTCAGCCTTGCAAGGGAGTCGTTGTCTTTGAGGTCCAGCGGGTCCTCAAACTGACGGAACCCACTTTCAAAAGGAAAGCTAAGGAGGATCATATATTTTGCCGAGTAGCAGCTGTGCGGATCGGGATAGAGTCTGTTGAAGAGGAACGAATGACCTGCCTCTTCCTTGAATGCGGTGTTGTTGAAACTGACGTCGCTGAAAAATGCGAAGGCATACATCATGTCCCCCCACCGTGTTTGGGCAGTCCCTTGCAGTCTCCGATACCAAGTGTACAACACCCGCACTCCGAGACCTTGTTGAAACCCATCAGCTTCGGCAAGCCTGGCGAGGCTCACAGCAAAGCACTGGGATGTTGATATCCTCATAGGACCAAATGCACTGAGGTTATCCGGAACTTTCGTATAGCCCCACGGCGCGATATACTTCCAGAGCCAGGTGATGAGCTCGTGATAGGACCGCGAGCTTTTGGTGCGCCATGACATGCATGCATTCGCTAATCGGACCTGATCCTGGTGACTCGATGCAAGTATCCACGAATCTAGCCCCAGGAAGCACCGAATCCGGAGACCCTGGTGAACGATGTTGCCATCTCGAGGTAGCCTTTTGCAGAGCTGCACTAATTGGTCGAGTTCACCGATTGTGTTTCTCTCCTTAACAATTCCCTCGCTGGTGAGTAGGATGTGGAGCTCCGAAGCGAAAACTGGATAGCAAACACCATATCGGTTGAACACAGAGTGAAATGCCCAGTTCTTTGCAAGGCTGACAAGAACAACCCGTCGGAATCTCTCGGGCCGGGGCAAACCGCGCACATGACTCAATATCTTCCTGCCGCCTTCTGTCTGCCTGAAAAAGTCGTGCGCCGTTCGATGGATAAATGAGACGCGAGATTCGGGGTCTGGACCTGCTTGGCCTCGGTATTCGATGTCGACATCAATCATACCAGCACATCGGATGGGGAGGGCCTGCGAGACTGCATGGCACTGGGCCAGCACAACATTGAGATCGACCTTGTCACCGTCCATGAGAAGAGATCTTGCCAAGGTTTCGTCAGATGCGACCGCGATGTGAAAAAGCGTGACATTGTTGTGGTCCAGCTCGTCCTCGTCCAAAGTCCTGGCAGATAACCCGGTTTGCCAAAGCCAGTACCGAAACCGCAGTCCCGGTATGGCGTCAAGAATGGTCCTTGAATCAATGAGGAGGTGGAAAAAGAGTGCAGCTTCGGCTTGATGTTGTGCTACACCCTTATTGTGCCGGTTCCATATTGAAATGTACAGCTGCGACATACCCTTGGGGAATTCCTCCAAACTGTCCCGGAGGCTTTGGGGTGGTTTTCCAGCCTCTAGGTCCGCCAGCAACGTCTTTGTAACCAATGCTACCCAGAGGAAAATCCCTTCGGCCTTTTCAACGATTGCCTCTGTGATGGATATCCGTAGATCCCGCTCGATCTTGCCGGCACTCAGCCTCTGGTCGGCAAAAGTAAACATATCATCGGCTGTGACATCTTCAAGTCGGAGATGTGGCTGCGACTTGAAATAATTGCTGAATTCGTCCTCAGGGCGGCTTGACAAGATCAGCCTCACCCCAGGGATGGATTTGATCTTGTTAATTAGCGGCAGGATGGACCGGGGTCCAGTGTCTGACTTGAACTCATCCAACCCGTCGATGCAGACGTGGATGCGTCGGGAGATGCCCAGACTTCCCAGGAGGCTTAGGAGTATTGCCTCGAGTTGGCTTTCTCGCAAGCTGTCCAGTTTTTGCACCGCGTCCTGCATATCATTCCCGGTTAATGCATCCGAGATGCTTAGCATCTGGATACCGTGTTTTCTGTCGATGGCAGCCACCACTATCTGGTGAAGCAGACTGTATAGTAACCCTTCCACCGATCTCTGAATCGGTCGCCCCACCAGGAGAAAGAAGTAAAAGAGTGTCAGAGTTCCCGACTGGGCAGCAGACCGAATACACTGACTCTCTACCAGGTACTTCATAAATGTGCTCTTTCCAGCCCCAGGCTTTCCCGATATCCAAAAAACGTTGCTAGACTCGTCTTCAGATCGAAGCCACGAGTTGAATGTATTGGCCGCCGTGGCTACCGTCCTGGAACCCGGCCGGTGGCCCGACAGCCATGCAAAGGCATCGTTGGGCGTGGTATGAATGTCCCGATAGCGCTCAGAGATATCCGGGAACATAAGCTCAATCTGGGCCTTGATGGCGGAGAGCTTCGCCTCTGTCACGGTACTGGCTTTCTTTCTGGCGACAAGGCGGTCGAGGAAAGTTTTAATACAATTTGACACTGCAGTGTAGTTCGGGTCTCGGCGGCCCCGAAACTTGTTCATGTGCACATGACGAACCGGTAAAGGTATCTTGGTCCACTCCCCATCCAGACATGCTGAATGCCGAGGGACAAGCTAAATACACAGGCAAAGATTAGAACATGATCCATTCACAAATAAACATAGCATCTAGAGTATGACTCACTACCATCTCGGTCTTTATCCCCGTTATTCTTTTAATGCCAGCAACGACGTTCCTGCTAAGTCCTTTCAAGGCATTTGTGATATCAGATGTCTCGGTTTCGTAGAACATGGTGAGCGGAATCTGATACCGCATTGCGAGGGTTGTGAACGCATCTATAAGTTCCTGTCGGTCGCCGGGCTTGTCTTCGAGAACTCGGAGAAGCAGATCTGAGGCGGTGGTAGACCCCAGCAACGTCGCAACCACCACCCTATGTTTCGCTGCCGCCACGCCATCTGACCCACGGAGAGGAGTTCCTAGAAATAAAATTCCATTTGTGCGTTGAAGAATGGATTGTTGGGGGGAGCTGGGCTCGCTCCTATCTGCTAGAACTAACGCCTACAACCCAAGGCAGTCAGCGCCAATACATGTAACTAAGCAAATATGCCACGCTCACCTTGGCCAGGAGAAGACCTCCAAAACATGAGGCAATAAAGATAATCGGCAAGCCCGAGGGTTTTCGTCTCTGCACGCATCTCATGGATCTTTCGCAGCAAGGTCTCGGCCTGAGACTTGAATGGCTCGTCGGAGGCGTCGTAGAACGTGTTTGCGTTCCAGCTGTACGTGAATACCCTGGATGGAACCTTGGCGATCTTCTCTGGGAGCATGTCTTTATCTCCAAGCCAGTTAACTAGTCGAGAATTGATGTCCCCTTCAACTTCATATGCCTGGAAGCTTCGGCCCGGGTCGGTGTCGAGGCCATGAATGGCTACCACACTGAGCGGAGGTTAACATTAACTCGAGCAATATATGTACCGCAAAAGAATACATATTCAAGTTCAATCTCGTGTGCGTGGTCCCTCGCCGAGTAAATACGCTTAAGCTCGGGCCCGGGGTTCGACATCTTGATAATTGATGGCCCTTTGCTCACCGCTGAATTGCTCTAAGGCTATGGGAGAGAAATTACCACTCAGATGCAGAAACGGCAAAATGAGGGGAAAATGAACATGAGAAGAAAGAAAAAAAAAGAAACAGCGCTAACCCGTCCTGTGCGCCTCGCTGCAAGTTTTCGGGGATTCCGAACGGGGTACGGATGCCCTCATTTGACAGATTTGAATGGATGCCTGAGGACTCTTCACAGAATGGAAAATTCTCTCTACTTACTACTGGTACCGTACGCAGCCGACCATGATGACGGCCCCCTTTGTGATCGATGTGGAAACGCAACTCAACGAGAAGCTCAAGGTCGATTTCCTGAACAACAGAAAAGCACTGGCACGGAATGGCAGTGGTTCAACTCTCCCCGGAGAGCCCGCTCCTTGAGCTCACAGGCGATCATCTGCTACCTCGACTCCGAGAAATATTCTTGACACCCTAGCTAGACAGATTGTCGCCTCACCTTCGCTTTGTAAGTCCCTTGCATCCAGTTGATGGCTTTTCAGCTCACAGCTAGTACCGCTCACAAGATCACGACACCAAAAAGCTCCCATGTTTACCCCGTCCATTTCCAGCCCGCCCGGGGCCACCAGATCACGCCCATCGAATCCCACAACCTGCATCTTGTGTGGTATCAGGGCATCATCTTCATCAAGCCCATCCCTCCCTATCTGCTATCTGCCGCCTTCTGGGAATGGATCGCCGAAGCAGACCCAGACGTCTTCAAAGCAGCAGCTGGATTCATGCGCAGCTATACATTCCTCATCAAATCGGAAACCGACTATCGGCTGGCAAACGACGACAAGGCACCTCTGCTGCCATTCGGCATGGACAACACGACTGAAGGCTTTGAAAGATTCTCACGGTTCATCAACCAATTCTCGCATCTCACAGACAACCAGGTGTCTCCGCGGTATTCGTACGGCGAGCTGAGACTACGGCGCCTCAACTGGCTCGTCCGGATCCTTGGCATCAAAGTCACCTACTTTCATATGCACGGCGAGTGGGGGACCGTCTTTATGGACATGCTCGGGCCACTTGTGGCCGTCTTTGCCGTCTTGTCCATCTTCTTGGCCGCCATGCAGGTCGGCCTCGCTGCGGATCCATATACATCTGAGGGCCCTGTCGGCACATATACCGTCGCTTGCTACTGGTTCTCAGTTGCGGTGCTGTTGGCCACTGGAACGGCTTGTGTGGTGTTCCTGGGGGTCATGGTTGGGATTTATATTTACGAGCAGGTATTCGCATACAAAATGTACAAGCAAACCTCCCCTGTAGCAAAGGCAAGGATGAGGAGTGGTGTCATCTATATTGTAGAGTTTATTGTTTGAGAAACTGGCACTGTTTCTCATTCTCGCCAAGTATTTTGCGCCTTCATTAACATTTAACAGCATTTATACTGCGACTATGTAATTTTCTTTTTCCATTACATCCATGCTAGTCACGAGGTTTTCTCAAGGCGCAAGTCTAAAAAGATGGCAATTTCGCTCGGCGCCAGCACTACACCACATGCAATTTGCGGTTGCTGTTGTTGCCAGATGTAGGTGAGTCCAAGACGGCAAGACCGGAATTGTGCAGGCCAGGAGCAGACGAACTGCATGTTCGGATAGCTGCACGTGGCTTTGCAGTCGCAGAGATATGTGTCGAATCAGAGAGCTGGAGCGCTGCCGTCTCATTATCCAAATTTTAATCATCACCTCTCATCTAGAACTTGAAACCCCCTGGCACCATCTTCGTAAACACCCGTGCAGGATCATACCTCTTCCTAACCTCCCTCAACTTCTTCAACGACTCCTTTCCGTAACTCTCAAAAACCCCTTGCCAAGGCGCAGCATAATTCGCATAAATGAACCTATCCAACGCGCCCAGCTTCTTGGTCTCCGTCTCAATATCAGCAATCAACCTCCTCGCAGCCAAATCCACCACTTCATCCAACGCTTCTGGACTCCCAGTCGCGGGAGAAGGCCAACTAGCAAACAATTGCACAATAATCAACGACTCGCCGTTGTTCCTTGCCCCAAGACCGAATGCATTTGCTCGCCCGTTATCACTATGCTCTGCGTAAAGTTGTGGAGGCAAAGGATCCATAACCACGGCCCAGATAATCCCCGGAATATGCGAGATAGACTCGATACTCCTGTTCCAAGCCTGAACAGTCGCGTTGATCGCGTCCAGCCGGGCTTTGATCGTCACGCTGGCGCTGAACTGCCAGAATACGCCGTCTGGATTCCCCGCTGCCACTTCGGTCACGATATCCGTCAGGTAGGTCACTCGTTGGGTGGTAAACAATGGCGGGGGCAGATCATCAGTCAATCCGTGAAAGACGGACGGGTTTGCGATTGGTTTCGTGTATTCCATTTGGTTTGCGGTAATGGACATGCCTGGACCTCCAGTGGCTGGGTTGTTGTATGCGAAACTCGTAATGAGAGAAGAATACTCGTCGTATGTAGCGGGATTACTGAATGAAGCGAGGAAGTTGATTTGCGCGTCGAGGGTGGAGATGAGATGGACTGTTTGCCCGCCCCAGATGTCGCCTTGGGGGAAGGACTGGAGGTCTACCCGCGTGACGACGCCAAAGTTGTTTGTCCCGCCGCGGAGAGCCCAGAGGAGATCGGGATTCTTGTCGGCATTGGCATTGACGACGCGCCCGTCGAAGAGGACGACTTCAAAGTTGGTCACCGTGTCGCACGACCAACCGGATCGCGGGCCGAAGAAACTCAGCCCGCCTCCGAGGAGCAGACCCCCGACTCCGACGCTGCCGGCCCGGCCTCCGTTGACCGCCAGATTGAGTGGGTCGAGGACGGAGTACACGGCCCCCCAGCGCCCTCCGGCGCCGACAGAGATGACGGGGGCCTCATTGTTGGATGTGGTTTGTTGGACGGTGACGCTGTTCAGACCGGTGAGATCGAGTGTCACGCCGCCTTCGATGTTAGCTGCCCCTGCAAAAGCAGCGTGGCCCCCTGAGCGGACGGCGAATTGGCATCCTTTGGAACCTGCCGGTGTTGTGGTTGACAAGACGCGGACTGCCGATGACACGTCTTTGGTGTTCTTGGGCGTGACGATGCAGCGCGGTTCGACGGCTATCTCCTGGAGGGCGGCATACGAGCCGAGGGAAGCCGTGTAGCCGGGACTGCCTGGGAAATGGACCTTGTCTTTCAGAATAAGCGACAGGGCGAGACACTGGAATGGATGGTCATGTCAGTTCATGGTGACATTCTTCTGAGCAAACAGATGATCACTGAGAACTCACACAAATGTCCTTGATGCTGGTCTTTGATCTGCCCTCCATTGCGAATTGCTCGTTAAAGACGAGAAAGAAAACAAGATGTGGAACTTGAGTGCTGACGCTTCATTTAAATGAAAAGTTGACCCATGGTCCTGGGAACGAACCCCGCTCCAAATGCTGACGTTCGGCTGGATTTCCATTCTCAACAACCCGTTCAAGGTAAGATTTCCCCTTGTCATGCTTCTGTGATTGGTCACTGTGAGACGTTGATTCTGCACCCAAGAATGGCTCAGGGGTCCATGGTTACAACGGTTTACATAAGCGGTCTAGTGTTTACACAAATCGCCGTTCTGGGCGCCCCTATCCCCGAGTGGTCAGTCTTAAGTCCGAATTTCCCCGGATTGAGGCCAGCCAACTCAGGAACCGCACATGTGGTCCAAGATGCTAACGTCATCGTGGACAAGTGCTCAAGCTTGACGAGCCGGATTTGAGACGAGTTCAGATTAACTTCGGAATGAGGTTTAACGCGGGTTCACTACATATGCAATGGTTTGCATGGGCCGGTTGCCTTTTCCTGTGCGACTTCCATGGGCCTGATAGGTGGTGGGTGGCCCGGGGAAGACTTCACTGGAAAGTTTTGATTTGCAAAGAAGTTTTCAACCTCCAATGTATCATGAGTACCACGACCATGTCTGGCGTTGAACAGTGAGACGTCGCACCGTGCCACAGTGACCAAGACCAGCCTACCTCGTTGAGAGCTCTCTTGTCTCACGGCCTCACGACTGCAAGTTCCCCTCTTTTTTCCAACCAGGTACCACCATGAAGTGAGTTTATATGAAGTCGACTGCCCAAGCTCTATGAAACACTCTTGGACACTTTACTCTCCTTTTCCTGACTACTGCACTTTCCTCATGGCTCCAAATCTCCAGTCCCCGAGCACCTCTGGGCGTATGAGCTCTTCCGTATACAGATTATGCTCTGCATTGATATGGTATTCGCTGCATGTCCAGCAAGCCCAAGCAACTCCCTCTTTCACAATGGAGAACCTCGACATCTATAGCAGAGTTCCCTTCAATATTACCTGGGAGGGTGTCCCTGATATAAAGTATTGCTTGCTTGTCTGGACAGATGCTGATGACCCTTCCAGCGCATATGGCATTCTCAAATGTACGTACTTGTGATTCAAAGTCTGCCTAATCCGACAAGATGATGGGTCGCATGACAATTTCTTTCGCCGAAAATTCGAATTGAAAGTCGAATGTCGCAGAGACCCAGAAACCATTCCTACTCAAGCTTATATACTGACTGCTTCTAGCTGGCGTATTTCCAGCAATAGGTAGTTAGAGCTGGACACCTCGTTTCTTCCGAGATACAAAAATCATACTCAATCTTACGGTCTATGACCTTAGTTTAATCAAGTCCAGCCCAGACTCAAGAACAACAGCAACGGGGCCTATATGGGTCTATACTGATGTGAGAGTATGTTGGGATCTTGAACAATTGCATAGAAAGGAGCATTGAATAATATAACATCTGTATTATAGCTACATGCACCTCCCAAACCACAAACATCCACTACGTCACCGACGAGCTTGACATCAAGCACCAATTCAGCCACGAACTTGACGTCACCAACAACTTCAACTAGAACAACTACCACAGCTAAACACAATAATCCCTCGACAACAACCCGTACGGCCTCGACTTTGTCGCCTCCGCCCGTTCCGAGTCCCAACGACCCCGCGATGACAGTCCCCATTGTTATCGTGGGTACCGTCTGTGGGTTAATGATTTTGATGGCCATCTTCTTGGTTTTCAGGCTTATCAGGCGCCGGCAGAAGAGAGAGGAGGGATCTCGTGGGAAAGAGTTTGCAGGAGATGGTCACGTAACCACCATGGCGAATAAGCAAGACGGCTTGCCCGAGCTAGTTGGTGACCAAGGACGCGTTGAGTTGGACAGCACATCAAACAACACAGCCATGGTCAAGGTTACAGAAATGGAGGGCTTTCCAATACCGAGTGAGCTGGAAAGTAACGCCCATAGTTCAAACATGCCAGCAATGGGTCAGATTAATGAGTTGGAGAGGACCGGCCATCCGTCACACCTGGAGACAGGGCCCTCCTTGACTGGCGAAGGACTGAGCGGAGGAGGGGGTCAAGCCATGGAACCCTTTCCATATACGCAACCCGTTTATTTGGTGTACGGTTATGATGGGACTTACCAGGGATACCATTATAGTTCTCAGAACTCACCACCTGATGGCTATCCCAGCAATGGTGAGCCCCAGGCTTGGATGCATCGGTCGGACGTGTCATGAGTATTGGACGTATATAGAGGTTTCTCGTCTTCCAGAGATAGCTCGCCAATGGACAAACGAAATTTCTTTTACGCTCAGCAGGCACGGGTGGGAGAGAGTGTCAGGGAACCGCGATAGTACTAGATTAAGAAATATTACTTGGACTCTCAGTTGCCTGTTATGGTCAAAGGGAAGCAACAAGAGCTTGCTAAAAGGCAAAATTGTCCTAATTTCCTACAACTCGGCAGAAAGCAAGTCCGCCAAACTATACCGCTCTTTTTTCATCAGCAGACTTTGCCACAATCTTCTTGGTGCCTTCTCATCACCAGACTAAATGCCGCAACATCCATCTTACACTCGGCTTGCCTCCTTCTCATCCTCTTTGCTCTTCTCCGAACAGCTAGTTTTCCCCTCCCTGCGGCGTCTTTCTTCGGAAACCCTTTTTATGTTCCGTCGTTCCATAAAACAAGCAGGTGGGAGCGCAAGGCAGGCGGCCACAAGGGCAAGGGTAAGCGTCGACCGGACCGATTCGGCGTAGGCCTCGCGTAAGGCGCCGACAGCATCCGCATTTCCCGGCGCGAGTGATTCCAAGTTGGTCGGACCGGCTGCGAATACCTGGTCCGGGGAGACCTCGCCCGTCGTCAGTCTGGGCACGACAGACCGGAGCGTAAGGAGGAATATGTTTTGTCCTATTGCAATTCCGAGAGCGCTAGTTCGTTCATATCGGTTAGTTCGCAAAAGCAGATTCAACGGCAACAATCAGTACAGTCCATACCTTCCAAGCTGGAATGAAAAGACGGCTATGGCTGTAGAACAACCGAGTTAAAAGGTTAGTTTGTAGTTTGATATGATGGAAATGATACAGGGCTGAGCTTGCCGTTGCCTGTAGGAACGTCAGGTGGACTGAATTAAACTTATTAGCCAGCCGCCGACTACGTCAAGCGAATAAGAATAAGATGTTGAGCGTACTCAAGCACAGTTTGTACGGCTGTATAAGGAAGCTGTTGCGCCATTCCCATGCCAATCCCACAAATGACGAGGAAAGTCGCCCATTCCGCCGTGGGTGTTTGAATGGCGAGAATGGTCAGAAGGCCAGCGCCAGTACACATGATGACGATACCTCCGATGATAAAGGGAACCTGAAACAGAGAGGGGACGGAGATTGGATGTGTGAATTAGCGTTAGATCAGCCACAAAGAGGACAATGCGACCAAAACTCTTTGAAATGAACATTGACCTTGTAGCGAATGAGGAAGCCTGAGAGGTTATACGCACATAGTGACCCAATTTTGACACCACGGCCCCAACCAAGACCAAGCTAGCGATCTGCGGAACGATCAGGGCAATGAAGCGAACACCGCTCTCGGTGGTAGACACCCCTTGAGAGGACTGGAAGAAGACTGGGAGGTAATACGCGTACACCTGGCTGGCCATGCCCAGACCAAAGAGCACGAGAGCCCCTGTCCAGATGGAGCGCTGTCGAAGAACCCGGAGAGGAATAATGGCAACCTCACCTTGTTTCCACAGCCCCAAACAAAAACAGCCGCTCAGGAGCCCAAAGCCGACGAGCAGCCCGACGCACCGGGAATCACTCCAGGGGTAGACCTGTCCGCCCCAGGTCAAGGCAAGGAGCAGGCAAAATACTGCACCGATGAATAAGATGATTCCGGGGAAATCCATGCGCTGGAGCTTGCTCCCGAGGGACAACTGCCGGCTGGTGGTCTGGTTCGTCGACTGCGTGATGGGAACGAGAAACATGATGGCTAGCATGACACATGCGCCAACGGGTATGTTTCTACAGCAGGCGAGAACAAGGCGAGTGACAAGTCAGCAATGGCTCCCGACAGTAATAAGGAGAAGATCCCTTTCTTTCCTTGTCTTTTTCTTTTTCTGGCAATTAGTGAAACAGGGGTTATTCTCACATCCAAAAACACCATCCTGAGTTTTTGGGTCGGCTGATTAGTAATCATCTACTAATGAGTCTCTATTCCGTGAGCAGTTGGGGTTAAAGCTCGAACAAGAATAGAATGGAACTCACGCCAGTTCGCATACTCGGTCAAGGCGCCCCCGATTACAGGCCCGACGCAGACGCTAACTCCCAAAGCGCTGACGACGATACCCTGGTAGAGCGGGACCTTGTCGAGCGGACGGACAACATGCCCGATAATGGCCAGCGCGCCCTGCAGGAGTCCGGCAGCGCCCAGCCCGAGCAGGGCGCGGCCGAGCACAAGAATCGCCGACCGGGGAGCCGCGGCGCAGACGATGGAACCGGCCTCGAAGATGAGCAGCGAGGCCAGGTAGACCACCTTGGCTGAAAAGTACTTGTATAGGTTGCCGAAGAGGGGCTGGAACGCGGTCACGGTCAGCAAGTACACGGAGCCGTACCAGGACATGTCGTGGAGGGAGCGGAACTCGGTCGTGATCTGGGGGATGGCGGTGCCGATGATGTTGATGTCTAGGCCGAAGAGGAAGATGCCAAGGCAGAGGGACAGGATAATTATCGAGAGCCCCCACGGCGAGGAGGGGGGGTTGATGATGATGATGGCCGCGTCTTCTCCACCACCAGATCCAACGGGCCTGGCTGGGGTATCTGGGACCGGGTCCGGAGCCGGAGGCGAACCGGTAACTGGCGCTGCCGCCTCATGCTTTTGGTCATCTGCTGCCATTTGGAAATTGTCGGATCGTATTTGGGTTTCTTTCTGCTTATCTTTCTGCTTATCTTGGTCTGGGGATGTTGGAATATAGCACCACAAGATTGTTGAGTCGCATGTGGTTGGGCACTGCTTCGGAGGTAGGTACTAGGTAGATAGGAGCGACGCTCGATTGCCAAATGACTAAATAGAAGAGCAACTAAAGCCCTCTCGCCCAGGTTGACACGATATGAGTGATTTTGGTGCGTGTTGGCAACTAGTACCCAAGCTGTCGCCACTGCCTCCATATCACAGCTCATGGAAGTCCCAGACTGTTTTTCGCCACTAACGATGTATGGGATTGGTTGGGATAGCATGGTCCCTCAAGTCCTGTCAAGTGTGCATTGGCTCGTTGGCAGCATCTCAGCCAGCTGGACCAACCGAGCCGGGCAGAGTCGCTTTTCTTCACACAGTCCGTGTGAGACACTGTCCCGCATGTCGATCCATGTATGCACGGGGCTGACGGGCTAATTATGTCGAGTTCGGGCAGCCTTATCCGTCCGCTGTTGTGTTTGTCCCAACAGGCATGCGGGAGCAGCCGTTCTGTTAGTGCCATTGCGTCAATATTGCTACCCGAGCCGCTGCTACACTGCGGCCCGGACGGTAAGGATTCCCTTTTGCGTTGCAGCCAACGACAGATAACTCTTAGCGGGAGTTGAGGCAGCCTGACATGCAGGTGTGGATCCAAGGGAAAGGAGGTAGGTAGTAACATCCCAATTTGGATCACACTCTCAAGGGTCAAACTGGAGGAAAGGACTGATTAATATCATGCGTGTTGGCTGTGTGTGACAGTCTCTGAGCCGCCAACGCGCTTGCCAAGTTGCCAGAATCTGTTTGCACATGTCTAAGTAATTACCGGTATGGGAAACAAGTTCAGCGGCCAAAGATAACAGGGCCGCATATTAACCACAAACAATAAAGTGATTAGGGGTGTTTCCAACTGTCTTGATATTGATAGCCTGCATCATTTAAAAAAAAAGACAAAAGAACTATATATTAGATACCTAGGTACCCTGGTACTTAGGTACTTGCTGTATGTCATCACCAGAGTAGTACCTCGCATGAACTGCACTATATTCCACGATTAACCCTTTTCCTCCACACCAAAGGCGATCGCTCGGGATGCAACATCTGCAGCAACAGGACTGGGGCCGAGTCGGATTCGATCTGTCTCAGCACCCTTTCCCGCGCAGCATCAGCATCAACTTCTCCCTCCAATAACATGGGTTCAACACGCCAGTGGCGAAAGAGTACGGCCATGGTGGCTACAAACTCGACCTGGGAGAACTTTCTCCCGGGGCAGTCGCGCGCGCCTTCGGACCAGCCGAGAAAGGTGCCCGGCCTGGGGGTCAAGAAGTCCTCGTCAAGGTCCAGGTCCTCGACCTTGCCCAAGTTTTCAACTTTATCCTTGCTGGTGCCACCGGACGAGGTGCGAGGTCGAATCCAGCGCTCAGGGCGCCAGCGGAGGGCCTCGGCCCCCCAGTATTTTGGATTGGTCTGGACAGCAGAGTACGCCGGGATGACCATGGTTCTGGGTGGTAGCACGATGGTGGTCTTGCTGCCGTCGCCCCTGTCCATGACGAGGGTTTGAGGCCGCGATTCTGTCCACTTCGCCACGGGAACGGGCGTGTAGAGACGGAGGGTCTCGTACAATACGGCCAGACAACGTTTCAGGCGTGGGAAATCGCGATTGTAATGCCACTCGTCGGGCGGGCGATCGCCCAGCACCCGGCGGAGCTCTTCGGAGACCCAGTCTTGTACTGCCGGGTGTGCTGCCAACAAGTACAGGGAGAAAGTAAAGGTATGAGCGGTAGTGTCATGGCCGGCAAAGTTCAAGACGAACATGTTGGCATAGATTTCCTGTTCTGTCAGACCGCCGGCGGATTTCGCGTCGTCCTGTCCTGCGCGAACTAGCGATGCCATCAGGTTATGGTCCCGGGACGACGACGACGATAGCCGCTTTTCTGCTTCGTACAGGTCTGTCATGTGTCTCTGAAACGAACTGCATGCCTCGTGCAGACGTATGAGCTTTTGGGGGAGCCAGGCTTTCCAGTCTGCGAGGAAAGATGGGCCCAGGGCCATGATGAGGATGCAGTTTTCGAGAATCGTTTGCAGGGACTGCTGAAAGTTGGTCGGCTGGCGGGAATCACCATGGTCGCGCTTAAGCTTCGAGGTGGCCGACTCTCCAAAGCCGGCCCGGACAAGGACGCCGAGGGAAAGCGAGCGGGTGTCCGGGGCGATGGTATCCACCGACGGCCTTGTGGTCCAGTTCTGCAGCATAGACCGTGCGAGCACAGTGCTTTGGGACCACACAATCTCGTGGTTTTGCTCGTTGAAGCATGTTCCTATCAGTTTTCGTTGCATTTTCCATTGCGGCCCGTCGATCTAGTTCAAGTTGCCGTGGGTCAGCCCTAGTCGATCACGCGGAGATTGTGCTCGTAAGGGAGAAAGGTTGCCTCACTGTTGATATGTTGGGACCAAAGACATTAAGGATCTCTGGCAAGGTGAAGCATGTTGGCGTCAGCATTTACATCCTCCTCAGCCTATCCCCACTCGGGATTCCTGGGGCGAGCATGCAGTGTACAAGTATTTACCTGTGAGCTCAAGGCAGCGCGGAAAATCCGTCCTCCGACGGAAAACGTCCATCAGAACATCTGGGTCGGCAAGATAGAACCAGTTCCTCCCGGGAGTAACCAGCATGAAGGCATCGCCGAGTTCTTGGTGCGTTCGGTACCTATCACTCAGCTCCCATCCCCGGAAGTTGTACCTGTAAAAGCTCGTCCTGGCAATGAAGGGCAGCGCTCGGTTGAGGACGGCGAGGGCCCATCTGTCGATGAGCATCCATATGGGATTGATGTGGTCGATGGGTATGACGCGGATGGGAACGCCCAACTTACGAGCGGCCAAGTAATTGCGAAACAAACCGACTCCCCAAAACAGGACGAATGACACGAACAGTGCCAGTCCAGAACAAAGCGCGACAGTTAACAGAGGCATGATTGTCGGGGGTTGATTTAGATCAGCGAGGGCAAGAGAACGGACGAGCTGGGCATTGCCAAAAAGGCTGGGAGCTTCTTGTGGCTGGCAAAGTCGGGAGTTGGGATGGATTTCACAGGTTCTCGATTGAAGCGTGAGGGTTGTGGTGGGTGGTAATGGCTATCATGCCGGGGCGGGTCGTTGGTCTTTTGAATGGGTGGGGGGCGACGTTGTATGCCAACAATACACATGCGCCCTGAATTTATTGAAGACCCGGTGCGCTGATTGATCCTCTCCACCGGCTGCCCAGACTCCCGGACGCAGCTCACCACCAACAGGCCTCTATAATGCAGCCACAATCGCGTGCATCATCTGGACCTGTGAAAGCTGACCCGGGAGCTACCATGTTGGCTTCGTTATCCTGGACCTCTAAAAACCAACTCCAGATTTCAAAAAGAAAAGTGCAGTGGAGCAAAAAGGTTTCGCCGGCATGGTCTTAGTGCGTACCGACTTGCCCAGCGAGTTCTTCGGTACCCGTTCTGATTTTCTGCGGGCTCTCTCGATCACAAAACGCAGCCAGGTACTACCTAGTGCCAAGTACCCTATTTCAATGCTATGCATTAGCCCTAGAATAGCAATTAACTAAGAAAGAGAATGAGTGATGGGTGATGGGTGAAAGGTTATGTAGACAATCCCTTTGATTATAGAGGTCTTTTTTGAACGCTATACCGCATCTGGAAATGCCCTTATATACTGTAATTAGATTAGCTGACTGGCCACAAAGAAAACTCTGCGCCAGTCAGATCAGGGCTTCTATTCTCTGAACAACACAAGCATCAATCATTCTATTTCAAATCATCAATTACTACGTGGCATTCAACAGTCTTATCGAGTTGGTGGTTTCGGTTATTCCGGCTAATGGTGTGAGGGAAGACAGATTAGACTACTGCTGTCATTTTGTTCTGCTGTAGTGATCGCCTGGAAAGAAGGGTTTCAAAACACTGGACGTTTTTTGGTCTACAATGGTATGACATAAGTTGCACTTTTCGGAGTATGAAATAATTATGCAGTGGTCGATAGCCCCCTAGATGCTGATGGGGACGCTCCTCCTTGACAAAGAGTGAAAGTTGTATAAGTAAACCTTGAGGAATCACGGTAATTTGGTCTGCGACTCTGCTTCCCTTCTGATATCGTATCAGACTTCCTACCAAGTTTGCTTTATTACCTCTACATTTCCTTTCCGCTCATCACTCAAGTCCTGAATGCCACCATGCTTCGAGAGATCTTGTACGAGTTGCCATTCTTTTCCAGGGTCTCTCTGGTCTTGGCATGGTTCCTCGGCCTCTGGCGCTTCTGGATGTTTACTCTGAAACCACTTGTCCGCCCATCAGACCCAAAGGTCTTGCCTCATTGGATCCCATGTGAGTCTGAAGTTGTTTACCCGACGGCTTCCATTTTTACAACAGCGAAAATGATACTAACACGTACTATTGTTGAATAGATATCGGTATTGCTATCCCGAATGGCTGTAGTGTAGTTGCTGAGCTGACACAAAGACCATCTTAGGCCATACGTTTTCTTTTTTTAGGTCCTCAGACAAGGTTCTGGAATATGGGCTGTAAGTTGTCCCCTTGTCAGCTGGTAATCGATATAGGTTTCATTGTTGACGACGCCTTGAGTAGCAACTACATGGGTCGCACTCGCGAGATCTTTGCCCTTCAAATCATGGGGAAGAAGTTGTATATTGTTACGGACCCCGCAGATGTGACGGCTGTCTTCCAGAACAGAGAAGGCCTCAGCTTTGATGGACATCTCGCCCGCCTCCTCAAGAATTTCGGGGTCAGGTCCGAGGCTCTCAAGCGTGGCTGGCACAAACCAGAGCCTGGCGACTGGTGCTACATCCCCAGCAACCCCATTAACCCTCAACAGCTGGACTTGATTCACTTCGTGGAGGCGGCGTGGAAGAAGCAGCTTGCGCCAGGTCAGCATGAGGCAAAGCTGTGTCAAGCCTTCCTGAGCTCTGTGGGTACCTCGTTGTGGTTTGGCGGAGACGGCCTACTTGACTATACCACCATCCCATCTGATGATAGTTGCTCTTGGTGTGGCAAATGCACATCCAACACCGCTGAGGGCGGAAAGGAGCACCACAAGGTCCTCCTCTACTCGCTCTGCCGCGAATCGATAGTGGAAGCGATCACACGGTCCCTGTTTGGAGACCACCTACACAACATCAATCCCGATATTGTCGAGAACATGATCAAATTCAATGAGCACGTGTGGATGGTAGTCTTCGACTACGGTGCCTTTTTTGAAACGCCCGTCTCCAAACCCCAAAAGAGTCTGATGGACACGCTGATCAAGTTCATCCAGACTCCGCCCCAGAGGCGGGGAAGGGAAGCCTGGGTCATCAAAAACATGCTTGCGGCTATGGAGACTACCGACATCGACGTCTACTCCCGCGCATCAATGCTACTGATGTGCTTTTGGGCGTAAGTTTACCACTCCCCTCAGTCAGTCACAAGTTTCACGCTGACAAATCCCATGACAAGTGCTGTTTCGAACGAATATAATACCGCTTTTTGGATTTTGGCCACCTTACTTTACGATGAGAATCTGATGCGGCTTGTGGAGAAGGAGACCGCAGCCGCATGGAAGCCAGGAGAAATGTCATCGTCAGGCATATCTGGGTCCAACGACAGCGAGCAGCTAGACATTAAGTATCTGTGCTCCAATTCCCCCCAACTCAGCGCTCTCTTTTACGAGACGCTTCGTCTCCGAAATGGCGCTGCAGCACTCCGCGAAGTCACGAAACCGACTGTGATTGGCGGCAAGATGCTCCAGCCTGGGAGCTCAGTCATGATCCCGTTCCGCCAGTTACACCTAAACGAGCATGTCTGGGGCTCGACGGCCCACGAGTTTGATGCGACGCGATTCCTCAAGAACGAAGGCCTAGCACGCCACCCATCCTTTCGCCCGTTTGGGGGTGGCAAAACACTTTGTCCTGGCAAGCTGATGGGTATGGAACAAGTCTTTGGCTTTGTCGCAATTCTGCTGCGCCGCTTTGAGATCAAGTTGGCTGCCACTCTTCGGCAAGACATGGGCATGTCTGGGAAGGCTTGCAGCACACCAGAAGGGGCGGTCGTGAGACCTCCTTTTCCGCGCATCAATGACGCAGTACCATCTCTTGGAATTAGTGGGCCGGTGGCTGGAACGGATGTAGTTGTTGAAATGAGAACTCGGGTCAACAACACAAATGCGTGATGGGCACGGAGGCATGTTGAGCAGAGTCGGTCATTTTTCCTCTTCCAGTTAGCTACTAGGCGCCTACCTAGTTAGGCTAGATAAGTATCTTGTGTCGTGTCGTAATTAACTTCTTAAAGACGATTAACCAAATATCTCGCATCATTTTGCTCACCGCTCCGCATCAGTGACAATTGATGTGGTCTTGGGGGGGAGGGCTGTGGGGACCCTTGTGAAAAGGATACTACTAGGGGAACTTGACGAGAAGAAAGCCGACTTGCTACTTCGATACCTACATGTAACAAGTAGAGCACCAACAACGCAGCCTCGACCTTCCGGCGACCACCTCGCCAAGCAAAATATTCAGTAATTTTATCTCACCCACCCTTTGGAGGCATTCCCTTGGAATCACACCCTATTATGCAGAATGCAGAAGCTTGTCACGCATATGCACCATTTCCATTTCGAAAAGAATTGCTCCTGTTTGTCCTAGAGGCATGTTGAACCTGCTCGTTTGCAAGGACTCACATAGACAAAATTGTAAATCGAGATCAACAGTTGCCTCTCGCCGCGCTAAAGTCATTGTGCAGCGCGGCTGGTTGGTTCGATTTTGAGATGTCGTTGCTCAGATTATCAGCTGTTGGTGCGTGCTACCAGGTAGGCCTGCGGCCCGGATTCAATTTATTGCAGTTTCTACTCGACCGATGGCACTTCATGCAGCTGTGAGGCAGTCTTAGCCAGTCCATGCAGTGCCTACCTGAGGTACCCAGCTAGGTCCCGACCTTTTCTAGCGTACCATTTTCGCCCCCGTTGAGCCTGATAAAGTCGATTGAAGTGAAATTTGTTTCTTTCATAGAACGGGTAGCTGAATGGGCAGTTATCCGTAACAAACTTACCGTGCGAATAACTTCTTCTTCGAGTGAGTGTTGTTGATGAAGCTAGTGGTGATCATATTACTGGAGGCTATTACTGAGTCTCTTCAGGCACTCCCTTCCGATCCAATGACACCAGGACCAACTTAAAGCTCCCCTTTCTCCTCCGATCCTTTCTTGGTCTCCGTTTCTGACCTCATATCCATTATCCTGGCCACCTCATTACCATTCCCAGTCATTCCAAGCAAAGTGCAAGATACACTAACATCCCGCATTTACCGCAGCAGCAATGGGACCTGGTGTTCCTCTCAACCACTTCTTGGTAAGGATACCTTGCAGAGATCCCATACACTGACATACTCCATTTCTAACCTCTTTTTAAGGCCGCCGTCTGGGTCTCGGCAGCTGTTGTGCTTCTATTCCTCACCGTCAGGCTGTATGCAAGATTATTCCGTGGAGCTCGCCGATTGTATTGGGATGATGGCCTGGCCATTCTCGCCGCTATTTTGGTCATCATCACCACCGCTCTCTGGCAATGGGTAGCTCATTCCATGTACCTCACTTTGAATGTTTCAGTGGGGGCGGCCGTCCCCCCCGCCGACTTCTTCAGCCAGTTGGAGCTGTGGCTGCGGGTTTCTTATGTCGTCCAGACCTTTTTCTACACCACTCTCACTGCCGTCAAACTGTCGTTGTTGTTCTTCTTCAGGCGGCTCGGGGGCCATATGGACAGGCTCAGATACGTCTGGTGGCCTGTCCTTGGCCTCACCTTGGCAACCTGGGTGACCGGCCTCGGTACCTCGCAGTTCAAATGTCTGCTCGGTTCATCCGAATACATCATCACATACTGCGATAAGCCGTGGGCCATCGAGTTCACGACTGTTACCTTGAAGGTCAACTGTGCCTTGGATGTGCTTACGGACGTCCTAAGTAAGTCAATTCTGTTGCTTTCTTTCATCGTGGACACATCACGAGCTTGGTCTCAAGTCCAGCCGCCGTCCCCCTCCTCTACCTCTATCCCAGCTGGATATTGAAAACCTCTGACATTGCGCTCTGTTATTCTTAGTCCTGCTCATTCCCATCATCTTGGTTTGGGGTGTTCAGCTGCACTTAAGAAGGAAATTGGCCTTCACGGGGCTGTTTTCGCTCACGGCCATCACCATAATCGTCTCGATTGTGCGAGCTGTCGGTATAAATGCATCCAAATGGGAGAATGGTCAGAACGACCCCAGTTATATCTGGTTATGGAGCGCCATCGAGGCTTGTATTGGTAGGTTCCCCATTTACTGGTACACGAGACGTCCGTGTGAACTCCCGGAAGCTATATACTCTGACCAGACGGCTTATTTGGCGCCTGCACTAGCTATCGTTGTTGCCTGCCTCTCGTCATTCCCACAGCTCTTCATGGCTTCTTCTAAAAAGCCTGTCTACACGCCATCCGAGAGCTTTATCGCCCGGCTCAGGTCGAAACAATCCAACCCTAAAATGGCCCGCCATGATCCCCTGAATATCAATTTACACTCAACACGAGAGCTCTCCTCCGCTATCAGTTATGATCAGGAGATGGGCTATATAAACTTGGCCGATACCCTCGTCAAGCCGACATCAACGTACCACCACGGCTCACTGACACTTGAGACTCCCTTAGAGCTATCCAGTCTGCCTAGAAGACCAGCCCCTTATAAATAGCTCACGTGCAAATATCCGTCCGGTAATCCCGCAGAGTACAGCGACAGATGGTTCATTATTAGAGACCATAGAGGGTCTAGCCTCGCTCGGATGATTTCAAGGCTGGAGGGGGGTTTTATGTCGTATTTAGGTATGAGGAATAGTTGATGGAAAGTACAACAAAACCCATATTAGAACTTATCGACTCTATATACAAATCTAAAGGAAACAAAACACGAAACCCATACTAGTACATGACCGAGCTGGTTTAACTTTCCAGAAGTATCGAGCCCCCCGCAGCGTATGACAGCCCATCATGTATAGAGAATCGTTTCCGCATCATACTCAGCACCTGGCTATCTTCTCGCAACCGCGTCAGTTCCGTTCGTCCCATTCGTGACCTGCCTGTTCAGTAGAACGGCAGTCCGAGCCATGCTCCTAGTAGCCCTCTTCAGCACCGACTCAGTCTCGGTCTCATTCCCGGGGTTAGTCCCGTTTGTGTCCTGCCTCGAAAACAAGTCCATAGTCTCGGTATCTCTCTTCAACACCGGCTCACACTCGGTATCATTCCCTGGGTTGGTCCCGTTCGTGTCCTGCCTCGAAAACAAGTCTGCTGACTTGGTATCCCTCTTGAGAACGGGCTCGGTATCAGTCCCGTTCACTGGGTCCGTCTCATTCGTAAACTGCCTAGCCTCGACAAGCGAAGTCCTCAACATCAGGGGCTTAGTAGGTCGCTGCTCATCACGAGCTTTGACACCGCCGATGGAGAGACCCCCGTCTGACGGAGCTGGTTCTTCCTCTGCCGGAGTTGGTTCTTCCTCTGCCGGAGCTGGTTCTTCCTCCGCCGGAGCTGGTTCTTCCTCTGCCGGAGTTGGTTCTGGCTCTATGTCTTGCGGGGCGCGAGGCAAGAAGACATGCAAGAGGGAGTCGAGGGCTCTGGTAAACAGTGCTGTATCTGCGGTAGATACCCTGGGGTCAGGGTCTGCCAGGCGCAGCTCGAGGATGCTGGTGATCTCGGGGCTTCGCTTGTGGGTCTTTTTGGTCATGAGAAAGAATGAATCAGTTAGGCAATGCGCTTTGTTGGAAGATGAAAGAAGAACTCTTTAGAGGAGGTCATGGACAGGAAAGGGCCCTTACAGAGCGAACATGTGGTGCTCCAATGGCCGTGGTTGAGAACAGTCCACTAGCCAGGAGGATGGCCAAGGAGGCGGTTTGACGCATGACTTTCCGACTTCTTAACGATTAATGGAGTTGATTTAGTGGTTGAGGGTTGAAAGTCCCTTTTTCGAGAGAACGGTAGATTATTTGTTTGTTGAGATGTCCTTTGAGGGAGGTGAATGATCTGATGGTTCAAGTGATATCCGAACAAGACCGGAGGAACTAGTGTTTTTATACCCTCCATGTCCTTACCGTAACGCTAAAGTCCCGATATTTTACTCTCTGGCGTGTTATCGACAAGTCTTTAGGTTGAGACCTCAACAGCAAACAAACTTGACAAACGGCCTTTTGGCAGGACGTCTCCGACAAATAGTAGTATCAAGTTTGCCCGGCGTGCACTTCACCTTGAGTGAGATTAAATACTGGAACAGATCTTGGTAACTGTTTGACTCGGTGTTGCTGGAATATCTGCTGGCTGCAGCGGCTTAAACACTGGAATCATCACCTAGGCAACAGCCTCGTTGAGCTGAGAGAGTACTGGTGCGGTGTCGATCAAGCGGGTCTGGACCGGGTGTTGACAAATCTAGTGATGTTTGTTTTATGGAAACGCCCCGTGTTGTTAAGATCTATGCATTGCTGAAATGTCTCGTCAATGCCAAACACGCCGACTTCGGCTAGTTGCCTCTGAGGCGTAACAAATTGAATACAATGATGTAATTACGGTACGGTACGCAGTAAACGACGCCACATTCACACAGCCCCACATGATTAAGACGTGGCGTCCTGTAATCTGTGGTGCAAGGCTGCGGCTGGTCTTCGTTATGGGTTTGATACCCGAATGGCACAGTTTAGTCAAATCTCATACACGGAGTACGCAAACTCAATGCGCAAACATATGCCCAATTCCTACTAGTGCGTTTGAAAGTGTCAACTCAAACTCGAAGAAATGGAATCACGGCATTTCAAACCCCGTGATGAAGCTTCTAACGGAGAAGAAGGCGATGTTGGAATTATGCGATTCAAACGTCCAGGTAGTGGGTATATGGATTATACGACGGAAAACTATTCTCACCTTAGCCAGTACCTGAGTTGTACAGATGGATATAGCGGGTATTACATTACCACTCAAATGAAATTAATTATAACTCTAATCTTTAAAACCTAGAAACACTTTAAGTGCCTATTACAAAAACAAAAACAACAGGGTTTTAAGGAGTACAGGGATTAAATATGCACTAATGGCTAAGAAGGAATTATTGTGAAAACTACCGGATGAATTTTACCCATCTTTTCAAGACCTAATTCCTAGCCTAGACTCTGACGACAATCTTCTAAGAATAAATGATAGTAGATTAAGTACCAGACAGAGAAAAGAGCGTGGGGGGTGAAGTAAGCGAGATGCTCGTGCCAAGAGCTTGGTACTCAGCGTCATACCTGGTAACGGCTTACCAACAGCTACAGCTGATAGAACTTGGCCTGGACTTCTTCCAATACCCCAATTCTTCGCGCCTCTTCCAGAATAAGAGTCTTGTAATCCTCACTGCGCAAAGTGGCTTGCACCGAGAAAGGTTCATCGACAGCCTCCAAGTTCAGTTTGTCCGGGCTATATGGGCCGTTCTAGATGAGTAAAGACAAAGTTAGTAAAAGCCCAAGGAATAAATTCAAGATGATGAGGATAGAGGATTGATGAAGAGCCTCGGGACTAACCGGTTTGTAGTCAATACATTGCGCCAGCCTGGCAACGTTGATGAACAGACTTCTCTGGGCCAGTCGATAGGCAACACAGATACGACGACCCCCGCCAAACTGCCATAGCCCATGGGCAATATCCTGCTCGTGGCCATTAAGCCACCGCTCCGGCAGGAAGCGCTCCGGATCTTCGCACTCCATCCCCACAGCCGATCCATTAATAACGAACCCTGTACCAGCAGGGAAGTAGTACCCCTCAAACTCAATGTCCTGCGTTGCCACGTGCTCCGGGAGCATGGGGAAAATCGGGCGCCACCGCAATACCTCCTTGCACATAGCAGAAATGTAAGGCAGTACCTCCATGTCCTCGAGAGTAGGCAGTCGTGCATCCTTACCGACGCCGCAGACACGGTCGACCTCAGCGCGGGCTTTGGCGAAGATGTCGGGGTATTCCAGCGCCGCCATAGTCATGATGTTGAGCGCCTCGCGGGTAGTGTCGCTGCCGGCCTCGATGAGCTGCATCGCCACATACATGAGGTCGTCACTATCGCCCTTGAATCGCGTGTCGGGGTGCATGAGGTAGTCCCGGACGAAGGATGGACCTGCCGTGCCGTTCTCGACCTTGGCCTTAACGGGGTTGTACCACTTGCTGTACAGCTCGTAATTCCACTGGCCCAGACGCTCCCAGTATGGGCACCAGACTTGGAGGACGCGAGGGATCTTGGCCAGTTTGGGGAACCAATCGACGATTCCCTTGCCGATGCTGCCGAGGAAGAAGGTGACGGCGTTTTGCATATCCTCAAGGTCCTTATCCAACATGTCGAACGGGCGGTCGCCGAGGGTGATGCGGACGATAACCGAGTTGGCGTAGCGGTAGTGGTGGCGGTACCATCGCTGGGGCTGGAAAACGTACTCGGCCATCATCTTAGTGCTTTCCTCCTCCTGCCAAGTGCCGTACTGGCGTAGGGCGGTGCCGCTCAGCAGGCCGTGCATGACACGGCGGCGCTCGGCCCACTGCTCTTGGGGGAGGATGATGGATCGCCGGTCTCTACTGACCAGGCCGCTGGAGATGGGCATCGGAGATCGTGTGTTGGTGAGGCTGCCCCGTTTCGCGATGATCTCGTTGATGACGCGGTGCGAGTTGAGAAGGATCCAGGTTTTGGACCCAAGATGCATCGTCGTCATCTCGCCATACTTGGCCAGCTCGTTCAGCTGAGGGCGGAAAAGTGGTCAGCAGGGCTACAAAGTGGGAGGAAAAAAAAAGAAAAACGAAAAGTTGTCACAAAATGGGGGCTTCGGACATACAGTGGGCTTCAGAGAGTCACTGTCCCTGTTGGCGAACGTCGTGAGCATGCCAAAGAGCGGCACCCCCGGGGTCCACGAGGCAGCCTGGACCGAGTTCCATCGCGACCTCTTCGCTTTCCAGCTGGCTCAAAGTATTTGAGAATCGCTAGCCAGAAAGCGCATATAGCAGTGGCGACGACGGTCAGCGGAAAGACCACCGGGTACTGAAACCGCGCTGCCTTAAGCGTGTTTACGACGTAGCCGAGCATGTCGGTGGATGCAAGGCGCTAATTCTGTCTGTTGGATTGTGACCTGCGTTGTGAAGTGGAAAAAGAAAGTTAAAGAATAGCGACTTGCAATTATGAATTGGTGGGAACAGGTAGAGGTATGGATGGATGGAATTTATTTCGCCCGGAGGCACTAAGCCTAAAGGGCCTATGCACGCTAACTACATTCGGTTCATCCAATTCTGCCATTACCTC
>MU858334.1:0-28339 GCA_033297075.1 Rhypophila decipiens | reverse complement strand
TTCACCCTCGCGCATTGTACAAAGATCTTTGTTCCGCTCACAACTGCCTCTCCCTCTTCATTATCACTTTCAAAGCGTTCAACAGATTGAGAGTTGGGTGCTGTGAATCTGATGACTCCTAAATTACTCTCCCAATAAACCCGGCCTTCCTGCTCAGTGTAAAGATCGCCAGCGAAATAGAGAAGTAACTGGTTTGATACGATCGGCTAATTCCAGTTAGCGCCTGTCTCTTGGTTGGCAGGGTGAAAGAAAATGAAATACCTGCGACATTCTGAGAATAGTTGATTGATAGAAGCCTTGATGGAAGCGGCTGGGAGCACTTGATCTGGATGAAGGCAGGCAGGGGTTGTAACAAGAAATGGCCGGTTTTTGGTGGGGATATGCAGTGAATTCCGGACAGGACCCCGGGGTATGTTTCTGTCCCAGGAGTCAAAAGTCCAACAAAGTCGCAGGCGGATACGGATATCATGTGATGTAGAGAACTTCCGGTCTGTCAATTCCGTGTTGGTTTGAGCAAACTCGGGATCCCGTCCGCTCTCCCCTGTCTTATAAAGCGGTTACTGGCTTATCTAAGGCAGAGCGGACGGGATGCCGAGTTTTCCAGTACCTATGGTCGTATGTGCTAGTTGGTTGCAAATAGACTGCTTATCAAGGCTTGTCGTTGAAAGTGAAAATGTATTAATGTCGGATCATCCGAATCAATCGGTCTGGATCGGGGATTAGAACTGAAGCATCCAGCCTTAACTCCCTTATCCCCGGGTCATCTTACTTATTATAGAAGTCAAGATTCACAAGACCACTTTTCTTGTCGAATTCTGTGCATTAGATAATTGAATCCGCCTACAATAAACAGTCTTTTTCACCTGTTCAATATGCGAATCTTACAAACGATTCCCCAAGTTTTGCACCGAGTTACGCCGTTGATGTCCCCAAGTGCCGAGCTCGCCGCATCTGGAAACTCTGTCAGTGAATTGAGAGCTCTGATTGGTTGATTCCGCAAGCTATCCCCTGTCGGTCCCTGCTGTGTAAGTCCGGAGTGTGTGAGACTGCCCCTCATCATGATGACTTCATATCTGCGTTACCTCCGCGTTGCTGTGCCCACCTGACGGGAGGCTCAAATAATGATATAATCTCACAAAGGAACCAAGCGGATCATGAATCATTTCTCAGTCCCTCCATAAGTTATTTTCTACACCATATTGAAGCATCTGGGTCGACAGCTCTCCTCTCCTCAGCTCTCTCAGTATCTCATATTCCCACAACGACAGAGTGTTTTTATTCTTGAATCTCAAAAGAGCAACCTCACAGTATTCTCGTCCAAAACAACAGCAACATGGCTGCCAACCCATCAGTCGTCATCGACAGGGACACAACCGGCCCAGCTGCCCCAGACGGCACAGCAGCTGGAACCACCACAACCACCACAACCCGTATAACCACCAGCACGACCACAGCCCCCAGCACGAGCACCACCAAAGTGAAATCCCCCATCCTCGTCCTGGGCGGCACAGGCACCGTAGGAAGCCGAATCGCCGCCCAGCTAGCAGCGTCTCACCATCCAGTCGTGATTGCCTCTCGAAGCGCCAAATCCTCCCCTTCTACTTCTGCCAGCAGTGACAGCGAACCCAACAAACGCGCCAACTCGACCGAAAAGAATGAAAACCTCCACCGCGTCTATTTCGACTGGTTGGACCGCTCTACCTGGAGTAACCCATTCAATTATATTTCCAGTCTGACCAAACAGCAGCTCGAAAAAGAAAAGTCGGACCCGCGCGCTCAGCCCAGTCCGTACAGCACGACCGCGGCGGAGAGGGAAGCTCTGGCGCAGGACTCGGCCCAACGGGAGGAGGAGCAAAAGCAGGCGTGGAAGATCCAGAGCGTGTACCTGATTGCGCCGCCGGGGGTGATGGATGCCGCGGGTGTGATGATGGACTTTGTCGATTTTGCGAGGCGATTGCCTGCCCCTGGGTTTGAGGACAGCACAGAGGGGGAGGCAAGGGATGGGGGCGGGGTGAAGAGGTTTGTGCTGCAGAGCGCGAGCTGTATCGAGCCCGGGGGTCCTGCTATGGGCAAGGTGCATGGGTATTTTAGGGAATTGGGGAGTCGAGGGGAGATTGAGTGGGCTGTTTTACGGCCTAGTTGGTTTCAACGTGAGTTCTATTGAAGAAGAAGAAGAAAAGAAAACAAATATTGGGCGAGAAAGGCTGACACTTGGACGAAAAAAACAGAAAACTTTGCCGTCCAGGACAACCACGTCCAGTCGATCCGAGACGAGGGCAAGATCTACTCGGCCACCGGGGACGGCAAGATTCCCTGGATCTCGGCCGACGATATCGCCGCCGTAGCCGTGCAGGCCCTCACCATGCCTGTTGCGCCAAATACCGAGTTTCTGGTCCTCGGTCCCGAGCTGTTGTCGTATGATGATGTAGGTTCTTCTTCTCATTTGCCCCCCTGCCCTGCTCTGTCCTTTAGAGACTAATTCCCTCCCCGTTTACAGATCGCCAGCACCCTCTCAGACGTGCTCGGCAAAAAGATTGTCCACGTCGACCTAACCAGCGGCGACCTCGAGAGAAGACATCGCTCGTTTGGTATGCCCGAGGACTATTCTAGCATGATGAGCGCCTTGGACACGGGCATCAAGTACGGCATGGAGAACCGGACGAACGATCTCGTCTTGAGCGTCACGGGGGTGGCACCAAAGACGTTTAGGGAGTATGCCGAGTCTGTCAAGCATGTCTGGCAGCCTAGTGGTGTTGAGACGGTAGTGAAACCGGTCGAGGTTGTTTGGACGGCCGCGTAGGACGCTAGAAGAAGACTGGACAGAGTACTGTTGCAGGGCTCTTTATAGAGATTTACTCCCGAGTAAAGAATTGTGTAGGATAGTAGTTTTAAAAGTGTTGTGCTTTATGCATTATCCAAAGTGTTTCTTTCTTGTTGTCAACATTCTCCTTTAACCAGTGCTTGGTGACAAGCTCTTGATACACTAACCGTCAAACCGACCTGACCAACCTATCCCACTTACCGACAAGTAAGTATGTGTGCTCAGCCCTACGGTATACCATGCAAGTCGTTCCTTTTCTAATATGTAACACCAACCTGTGCGTGTGCCGGCGTCGTATATATATCGAGTACGGTACGCAAGAGCTGTCGGTCGGGTGTTGATGTGGAATCTTCATCAGAGACATGAGATTACGTGTTAGAACTCCCCTGGCTTTTTCTCTTCGCCAACTACAACGAAATAAGCACACACCATGTTGCTTAACAGCCATGTCTTCTATAAGATGAATGAATCTGTGGATTTGTAGTATACGGAATCGACGTATCTGGGCCAAACGCAGGGCTTATGCATGGTCAAGTTAGTGTGCTTTCTCAGCTCGACTCAACAAAACCTTGCCTATATTTAGCATAATCGTTCAACGAATCACAACAAGTACGTACTTCCAACGTAAAGCGTCAGTGGTTTAGTGGTAAAATCCATCGTTGCCATCGATGGGCCCCGCGTTCGATTCGCGTCTTCGTCTGCGTCTGACGCAGACGATATCAGTCAGTTTTATAGCACCAATATATATATATGGTGCTTTAAAGCTGATATGATATCGTCCCATCACATCGACTGTATCCTTTCCATTTTATTTTTGCTTTGTCTTATATTGTAGTTCCGTTCCTAAAGATACTTTTATATCTCCTTGCCTGTCTTATCATATACCGGTACCTGGTTACAATATGTTGGTAGGTATATAATATTCTTAACCCGTTTCTCAGTGTTAGTTAGTTAGGTAATGCTGTAATTATTTAGTAGGATACTACCATCCTTCTTGACCTGTGATTGTACATATCGAGACATATAGACCGTCCCTTGATTTATCTCTTTCCCTTTCCCTTTCCCTTTGCTAATTCCCGTACCCGTGTCACAGCCTTCTCCATAAATTACACAAATATCATACCCAACTCAGGTACGTAGCTAAGGTAGCAAGCTGACCCGAAACATGAACCCAACATTAACGAAGCTCAACCCAACAGAGCCAGCTTCCTACCCCCAAGAGTAGATCCCAAGCCTCACAACTGCTCAATAGCAGAAATCAAGTGATCCAGCTGGTCCTGGTCCTGGTCCTGGTCCTGACTAGCGCCATCAACATACATACCCCCCAGAACATCAACCATCAACCTGGCAGCCCCCTGCAACCTCTTGGCCGTAACCTCCTCCTCCAACAGACGAGATTTTCTCGCAGCAACATCAATCACCTTCTTCGGAATCCTCGCCAAACGCGCTACATTCAGCCCATACGACCGGTGCGCAACCCCCTCGGCGAGTTCATACAAAAAGGTAATCTCCTCGTCTTCATAATCCTCCCTCTTATCATCATCTTGATCCAAAGACGAAGAAGAAGGAGCAGACCGTCTCGTCGCCTCAAAGCGCATATGCAAACACCGAACTCTGTCATCGCCCAATCCGAGCGCAACACGCGCAAGCGACTGATAATGCGTGATGAAAAGCGTCAGACATTTCGTCTCGCGGACGACGTGTTCCAGGACCGCATGGGCAATGGCTGCCCCGTCGTGGGTGCTCGTTCCACGACCGAGTTCGTCGAGAATGACCAACGACCGGGGGGTCGCGGAGCGGAGGATCGATGCGGTTTCGGAAACTTCAACCATAAATGTACTCTCTCCTGCAAAGAGGTTATCGCGCGCGCCCATGCGGGTGTGGATTGAGTCGGTCAGGGTGAGAGACATGGACGAGGCGGGGACAAACGAGCCTATTTGGGCGAGGAGGACGAGGAGGGCGACTGCTCGGACGTAGCTGGATTTTCCGCCCATGTTGGGGCCTGTTATCAGGTGGGCTAAAGGCGCGGGGGAGGCGAGTGTTGCGGTGAAAGGGATGTAGCCGTTGGGAAGGGTATGTTCGGCGATGGGGTGGCGGCCGTCGGTGATGGAGATGGAGGAGGGGGATGAATCCGGGAGGAAGGTGGGTTTGGTGTATCCCGGCATGGCGGCGACCTGGGCCAGGGATTGCAGGCAGTCTAGCGTGGCTAGGGATGCGATTGCATCGCGGAGAGGTTGATACTCGGCCGCAATGGACTTGAGGAGCTCCGTGAAGGCCGAGTCGCAGGCCGCTGCCAATGCCTCCTTGTGTTGGTCTCGCTCGTTTATCAAGCGGATGACCTCGGGTGTGTGGAAGCGCGAGAGCTTCTTGGTGCCGCTTATCTTGGCCCATGAAGCTGGGACGTGCTTGAGATCGGTATTGGACACCTCGATGAGATAATCAATGCCCGCTACGGTGGTGTAGGTTACGGGCGTCTTCTTGGATAGCTTGGCCGCCGCGTCCTTGCGGTGCGCGTCCAGGTCTTGTTCCACCGCCGCGATCCCAAGTTTGTGGTTGGTGATGTCGTCGGTCTCTTCGTCGTCTCTAAAGAAGTTGTATTTATCGTCCTTCCGAGCAGCCTCGGGGTTTATCTTGTCCAGATATCCGGTCACAATACCCCCAATCGCGGGAAGCGAGCAAATGGCTTGGCTGATCAGGGTCGACTTGAAGCCCGTGTCTGCCGGTGATTTCACCCGTGCAAACTCCATGGCAATCTTCTGAAGGGTCTGGAGAGTTGACAAGAGCTCTGGACGAGTGCACTTGGCGTAATAGATACGGATCAAGCTGCGTTCCAGGTCTGCCCTGATGGAGCTCAACATGCCCAAAATCTTGTCAACCTTGATCGTCGCCTGACCCGCGAGAATCTCCTCGACTGCAGAAACTCGCTCCTCTAGCCGGCCCTTGTCCAGCAAAGGACGGCCAATCCACTTTCTCAGCAGTCTCTGCCCAAAGCGCGTCTTGGTCTTGTCCAAGGCCCACACCAGACTGCCCTTGGACGAGTGGTCTGTGGCATTCCTGTACACTTCCAAGCTTTCCAGCGTCGTTCCGTTGATCAACATGTGCTGACGTGTGCTGAACGACTGAAAGTATTTTGTCAGGTCGAATATATGTTCGAGCCCATACTCGGTCAGGTGAGTGATCATGGCAGACAGACATGTCGTGACATGCTCGGGGAGTTTGAGCACTTTTTCAAGCAGACTAGCAGCCCGCTCGTCGTTTTCCTTGGTCTTGCCGGCATAAAATTGCGTGACATGAGAATAGGCCTCGGCAGCCATGGTCTTGCTCTTGGGAACCCGCTCGACGCGGGACCTGTCACCAAACACATTCGAGCTGCTCCCCGAGAGGTGTTGAACGAGCTTGTCTGTCGCCTTGGTAAGATCTCCAACTATGAGAAACTCACAAGGTGAGATGTGGAGCAACCGGGTCTCAACCTCACGTCTCATGAAACTATCCTCGAAGTAATCGTAGATGATGTCTCCAGTTCCAGGCTGCACCGCGATAATGCCAACGTCCACCTTTTCGTCTGTTCCTGATCCCTTGGCCGGGGACTCCGTGATGCAAAGCAAGTAGCCCCCTGAAGGTGCATTATTCTCGCCAGGCTGGCCTAGCTCCATCTCGTCTACGTAGGTGCCCTTGGTGTAGACATTGGTGAGCTTGCGCACAAAGGGCCCGCTCTTGTTGTCGCCGACTTTCTTGAGAGCTGCCGTCTCGACTTGACGCACAACACCGACTTTGTGTCCGGCCGCAACAAGTCGCTTTGCGTGGACGGGCAATCGATGGACCGGTATACTGGCCGACGCGAATCGATCAAGATGGGCCTCTGACGGGTCTATAAAGGAGAAAGTCAGCTTGGCATTTTCTGAACAAGTCAATGGAAGGAAAACCTACGCTCATCATACCGAAACTTGCCCGGTATACAAACAATACTCAGCTCTCTCGCAGCAATGCGCGCATCCTCGCCAAAGAACTTGAACTTGTAGCCCACTTCGACAATCAACAGCGTATCCATATGCTTCCGCTTGATATCGAGGAACTGAATCTCCATGGGAGTCAGCTTGCCCGTCTTGGCACCCTTCTTCTTTCCTTTGGCAACCGGGGCAGGCGCTTCATCCTCTTCGCCATCTTCACCGTCCTCACCATCAGCACCGGGCGTAGCTTCTGAATCTGCCGCAAAATCTCGTCTCGACAAAGCTCGCAGCGCGTCAGGATGGCCAAGTTTCTTGACGAATTTTCTGTGTAGTTCCTCCTTTCTTCTCTTTTCTGCGGCGTCCTCTGGCTCCTTGTCTACCGAGGTTGACGCAGTGGCGTTTTCGTCAAAGACATATTTATCGGTTCTCGACGATGACGAGGGCGCAGAGGATTTCGGAGGCTGAGGCGCAATGTCTTTGCCCTTGCCCTTGGCAGCGCCATCGTACTCTGCAGCAGCTACGGCCGACTGGAAAGTCCCAGACTTGACACGCTTGGGGAGCTGGCCGGGACTATCATTCCCACTGGCCGAGTTCTCCTGAAGTGGCCGTTTCCTCGCGGTGGAAGAGTCCGATGTGGAATCCGCGACGGCAGCGGTATCATCCTTGCCCGATCTCAAGGTCGGTGAGCTGCTAGGGCCCTGCTGTGAAGATCTCTGGCTCAGGCCATTGATAGTTCGTGGGGTAAAGAAACTAGTAAGAGAAGCCTGTTTCTTTTCCGACGGGGGATTCTTCTTGCCCGAGGCGGAGGAGGAGGAGGATGGACCCGCCATCCTTGCCGATTTCACCCTTTCTTCAAATCGACTGATGGACACGACAAAAAATTATCCGCCGGTTGTATGGGTCGTTTGACTATTGTTGCGTAGCGAATTGAGCCTTGAGCCGTAATGTCACCCGGGATATCGCGGTAAAGCGGGACATTGAACAAAAAAACGCGCCGCACCACACCTGCTGCAAGAGACGCGCCAAACGGCAAGACGCGACAGCCTTTGAGTGGCTGCATGGAAAAAGTGGGGTCGAGCTGCGATTCCATTGCTCGAGCTCACCTGACTTTTTTGACAAGGCCAGGGCCGGGGCCGGGGACTTCTGGAAGTTTGGCCCGTGCAGCCGGTTTGCCGAGAAATCGGTCCTTACCCCAACTTTTTCTCCAACATCTTGCCGTTGCCCTTCCCCTCATGAACTGATTCCTCGTCTTGTGACTGGAAGCCAAAAAAAACAGGAGAAGCAGACGAGTGGCCGAAAAAAGAAAGGAAAAAAGTTGGAAACGGTTTGTTAGGACGAAGCCTAACGGTATGATATGTAACGGCCCTGCCTCGCATGAAGAATACGCTGAAAACGGCTCGTTCAAGCTTTTTCACCAGTTAGACCATCCTTGGCATGGTTAAAGCCAACGACATGACAATGTCTGGTGAAGCGACGACCCCTTTCATAAAGATCCATAAACAGAAGCCAACGACATGACAACAATCCGGCCAAGATGGGTAATCATCCTCGTGATATGCCATTATCAAGCAACTTAAAAAAATAAAAAAAAGCAAAAGAATATAAAGCCCGATCTGCTTACTCAATCCAGCCAAACAACGGGAGTGCAATGATGTGCGCACGGAGCAGAGTTCCATTATTTATGCCAATATGCCCCCAACCCAACCCGTCTTTGACATGTTCCGAAATCCGGACTGGATCTGGTTAAGGGTAGTAGATCTCAGGTTCTTAACAGTGTAACCAAGCCGCACCAAGGAGCTTGGTGTCCGCCCGGGCCCGGATTTGACGTAAACGCATAAAATCGTTATTTTAGTGGTGTGGACTGACGGGAATTTTCTGTTTGAAGCGAAGATACGCTGTAATAATAAGTTTATTTTAGTCTGTTGCGGCGAATGTGGTCTGATTAGTTATCAAGACTTGGGAAAGGGAGTAGTAGTATCAAGGTCCTGTAGATCATTCATAGGGACGACAAAAGGGACGTGGTCTAGGTTGCTCTAGATCTGGGATCAGGTTGATCTGACTCTGGGGAACCCGGGGTGGGCGGTTAAGGCTCAGGAACGGACGGATGTATCTGTCTGAGTGTCCATGATCTACTGTACTACGTACCAGTATCCCATGAATTTTCTAGGATCAAGTTGATCATGTCAACGGCCAAGGTCATTTTATATCGGCGCATCTTATCTCGTTAATTGCTTGTCTTGTCTTGTCTTGCCTTGCCCAGTGTCCACTGTTTACAGAACGGCAAGCAAGGCAGAGACGTAGAAGGATCTGACATGGCCTGGCCGGGACGAGACGGCGCGATTGTATCCCAAGGGAGTGTCTCTTGGCCCATAGGAAATTCCCAGGCCTGCCAGGCTGATATCTTACTGCTTGGAGTTGGAGATGATGAACATGCCTCGCAGTCTCCGCAAGCTGAGATCCAGATTCCAGACATGCATCGACAGCTCGCCTCGTCGAGGTCTAGGTGCCATCAAAGACAACCAAGAACTCCGTTCCCGATGTCCCGTAGCGTGGTTGCTGTCTGGCAGCCTGGCATCGTCTTGTCGGACTACTCCGGGGATCTGGACCACATTGTCCTCGGCCGCAGCATCTACCGCAGTTGGTAGCAAGTCCAAGAAAGTCTGCTGCACTACTGCTGCAAGTCTGGAGCTATGCCGCTCCTACGGTACGTCGGCAGCTATGTATCAATGGATTCCACGAAATCCATGCCAGATCCATCCAACCTTTTTGATATCAATGTGAGCGGGCGGCTCCCGGAATTTTCTTGGCCGTTCTTGTCTTGGAACTTTTCTTGGGAACCCCCATCCCATCTGCGTGCAATCCCGTGGAACCTATACTTGAGCCGTGTTATTAATTTACTCCCCGTCTGGCTGGGTCGGCCTTCAATTTGTCTGGGAAAATGCGTTGCGCAACATATTTTTTGGGAAAATCTTTGGCCTCCCCTGGGCACTTCTTAGCGTGTGTATTGTTGTGCAAGTATCACTGTTTGACATCCTCTGCTGTTGACTTGACGAAAACTCCTACGGCAAACTTGTCATCATGGTCCCAGGCCAAACTCAACAAAACCTTGACCCTCTTTTCCCCAGAGCCCAAAGGTCGTTTGTCAAGCATGTGCTCTTGCGGAGCGTGGAGGAGGACCCATCATCCTTCTCCAGACTTCGGCCTTGGAGCCCCCACAGTCGATATGCCAAAAAGTTTTCTTCCGGCTAGTCCCCCGGCAGTCTTTGCCAACTCCACTCGTCAAGACAAACCGTTCGAGGCTCTCAAGCTTGCGAGTTGCAGCTCGTTTCGGCTTCAGCTAGGAAACTCGCCTAAGATGCGCCGTTTTTAGTTTAGCAGTGTGTGAATAGCGAATACCAAAGGGTATAGTGTCAGGTATCCATCCCGTGGCGCCCGTATGCCAGTGCATCTAAGGTCATGTAGCCGAGGCACCGCGCACTCGTTTACGGAACGACAGGCCGTGGCGCGGGAGATGGCGGCCCTATACCGATGTATCACGGCCCTAGACGCGCTGGCGCCTTCCTGGCAGCTTGTAGGGCAGCCAGTGTGATGGTCGGAATTCGTACACACTACAGCTCTAATGTGCACGAGTGTATAATCTGACAAAGACTTGTCAGACAAAGTCTGAAGTAGAAAGTCAGCTATTACAGATGGCGCCGGTAGTGTCGTGTGTGGGTTGCTCAGCGGTTACGAGCCAAGAGCTCCAAAGCAGGACAAGATGCCACCAATCGTCCCAGTCAAGACTTCAGAGTTACAAGTACACAATCAATACAATGTACCTACTTTGGCGATATCTTCGCTTCCCGGGTTGGGTCAACTTGGACCCTCAGCAGGCGCGGCTACCAAATCCCAGCATCATGGATCTCCGGGGCTCGATGGGACATGTTGGATCTGCTGATGTGATGCGCAGGTCCATGTTTCTGGCAAGAGTGTTACCGTATCCTCTGATTAATCGCTTCCAGATCGGGATCGAGCTTGCGCCCTATCAAGAGGTCTCGGGTATCAGATGGGTCAACGGATGAGCTGGATGAATCCACCGTGTGAATTTACCCTCAACTTGGACCTAGCTGGCTGGAAACAGTGGCGACTAAGTGTGGCGACAAGTCTGCTCTATCAGCTTGGTGTGCGTCTCGCTACGGGTTTGGTGTTCGAAAACGGCTGCGTAGACGACATATCGTCAGCTTGTCCATCGTCAGCTCAGGTCTGCCGCAGGCAAGAGGTGTGTGTGGTGGTTTGTGTGTGGGGTGTCGATGTCGTGGAGTTCGCAGAAAAGCCATGTGGAACGCTTTCAGGCAAAATAGAACGCCAAGACGGGTAAAATGCAGCGGCTGGCGAGTCAGAGGCGTTAGCCGCACGACATGTGCCAGGGCCCAGGGGATTTTTCAAGGACGACGAGAGACAACGGGGACCCCATTTTTTTCTTTCTTTTTCGAGATTCGAACGGAGGAGTTGAAGAGTTGGGTCGGATCCTCAATGTAACACGCAACCAGATGCGGAATTGACTTTGGTTTTCCGCAAGTGTACCCGTAAGGTGCGCCGTCTTGCTGCTTTCTACGCGCAAGATTGAATCTGGGCGCACCGTTGGCAGCCGTTGACGTGAGAATAGCGTTTGCCAATGGCTTCGCTCGTACCCGTTGAAAAGAACAGAAGCAAAGAAAAGAGGTTGGGCTAACTGCTCTGGGTTTAAGGCGATCGTGCTAACTGACCAGTCAGGAATAGCTCTGATGGCCGCTGCAGAGTTTCCCCGAACAGCTGACATGTGGCGCTCTTAGCTTCGGATCCGCGGAGGAGGGTTCCATGGGTGGGCCCCGAGAGGGCCCCTCTTCGACCACTGATCCTTCCTAGGATTGGAGATTTCTGCGATTTGCTCGATTTCTGGGGTATTGTTTGGGGTTTAGCGGAGGAAAGCACGGCAACGCCCATGTGGTCGTGACGGCGGTGGAAGGAAGCCGAAGAGGCGCTGGAAACAAGCACCAAGCACTGACTTTTTTGTTTCTTTTTGCCATGGGCTTGCATATGCGGCTCCCTTTTCGAGACCTCACCCGAAGCCTCATGATCTTGAGAGTTGAATTGATCAAGTCAAAGCTCTTCAAAGGTCACCTGCCACAGACCAAATAACGAATGGGCACAGTCATTGGATACCCTTATTCTTGTTCGCTTGCCTCCTAGCCTCCTGGGCAATGGCCACCCGGGTTTCCAGCACTTCCATGGAACCCTCCGAGACAGTAGCTCCGTCCAAGCAATCCTCTGGGCTCTGGTTGTCTGCTACCTCACAATTCTGCTACTGCACACTAAAAGCGACCCAAAGAAAAAGAGCCATAGACGCATAGTAGACAATGGGCCCAGGCACCAAATTGCATTATTTTTTTGCATTATGTATATTTTATAATTTATATGCGTCTCATCACCGAGAATACACCTGTGCAATATACCTGCCGACACAGACTGCTACCTGAAAAGTACGGAATACTTCTTGTCTGTGCAAGTGCGGGTTTTACCTGGCACGGGATGCTCCCTAGGCCACCAGGGGAATCCCAGACGGGTGTGATTTGCCTAAACAAGAGAAAGCCAGAGAAAGTCTTGGGAGGCGCGCTCCGTGATGAATCGATCGATATCCGTTTCCCGTTTGCCGACCCAAGGATACGGTCTAGAAGGTAAGGACAATCGTGTAAAAAAGACAAGAGATCAACTGCACAGGACAAGAAAGACAGTGAATGCGCAGAATATGCACATGGCACACCACACACCCCCCGTGCCGCAACGGCTCTCGGAATCGGGAGCCCTTAGAGGTCGACCGTCGAACCGGTGGCCGGGTGGCGCTAGGCCGGAATATCAAAGACCAACAACATGCGCTGTTGCGACTGCAGTGTCGAGCACGAATGGGAGCCTGTGTATGGCCCGCTAGGAAGGCAGGTACAGTGCCAGAGTACGTACCAATGCCTATCTCAGGCAAGCAGCTGCAGTTAGCTGCAGCCGGGGGACGGCCATCATCTCAGATTCGGCCCGCTTCCACCGTCAAGTCCCCAACTGCCAGCGTTTTTTTTTCTTCTTCCCCTTCGCAACGCTAATCTTCACGTCCCGATAGTGGTGCCTTGTTCGTCTACCGTTCGTCTCACCTCGCAGCGCCAGGACGGCGAGTGGATACCGTACAGTCCGGGGCAACCCTGGGGCAGCAAAGCAAGCTAAGGTGCAAACCCCATGGGAAAACGGGAAAACTGCCCATGGGGTTGGCTCTAGGTTGATTTTCACTCTTCATGCCTCTGTCTCTTTTCTGTCTCCTTTTTACTCCTCCCTGGTCCCTTGTCTTGTCCACAACGTGTGTGGGGACCAAGCCGGGACGTCGTACCTAGGTGACCTTGGCCTCGTCTTGGCATTCTGGAGACTGTGGTTACTGTGCACTGCTACTGCATAGGATCGTGTGGTTTGTGGTGAAAAGTTGGGGAAAAAGTTGGAGTTTGTGCTCAAATTGCAACGTCGTTGGTGTATAGACCACCGGGGGCATTTGCTAACAAATCTTCAAGGCATTATGAGGTATAATACCAGATCGGAAAAGGGGTTTAGCCTCATTGACACTTACAGCTCAGATAATTCTAGTCCTGCAAGTCTGAGGAATATCTTGTCGCCCGGCAAGGAACGCGGGATCTGGTCCTAGAGAAGAGAGGCGAGACGGGCTGGGAACGGAGATACTATGGTACTGATACCGGTATTGGTCATGATACGGACTGCTCGATACAACTTTACCACAATCTGGTGCCGTTCACCGTCAACGGTCCCATGGGCTGGTGCTACCGTACCTCCCACTATTTACAGAATAAGTGGATTCGCTCTCATGTCTCTCACGCATCGTTCAAGGTGAATGGGACATGGTTTATGGAAGTCTCCTGGTCCCAGTCCCGGCTCCCCAGTCCTCCACACCCCCCAACATCAGTGATCATGTTTTCTTTGCCCCCGGCCCTGTCCCCTACCATACACACCAACGGAGTTCTCTCGTCGAATCGGGCCAAGCTTCTTGCTCTGCGGTTGGCCTGGGTCCACATGGGAGCACCCTCGACTCTGGCCCTCTCGCCTGCTGCCCCGTCCATTGTGCTGGAGTCGACTGTCCGGACCGGTTGTCCGTCTTGGACCCTCTCGCTGGAGATGGCGGTTCTGGATTCTATATATCTCTACCGTCCCTCCTCTCTCTCGAGCTGCTTCTTTTCCTTCCTTCCTTGTCTTCCCTCAACCACCCTCCCATCTCAACAACTCCTCCTATTCCATTCAGCTTGATCCCAGGGGCGCCGGGTCATCGAGCTGTCTGATAATCCAATTGGGAAAAAAGGAACAACACAAAAGTCCCGTCAAGACAAACAAGCACAATGGGCATTCTCGACAAGAAGCCTCAGGCCGAGGCCCTCGCCCAGGCCCAGGAGGAAGCTCCCCAGTTCGAAAAGGTCAACTGGAGGCAAGACGCCGGTCTTCGCAAGCTCTACTTCTACGCCGCCGTTCTGTGTATTGCTTCGGCCACCACTGGTTACGATGGCATGTTCTTCAACTCGGTGCAGAACTTCAAGGTCTGGGGTGACTACTTTGGCAACCCCGACGGTAAGGAGCTCGGTCTTCTCGGAGCTCTCTACCAGATTGGTTCCCTGGCCTCTATCCCCTTTGTGTAAGTTTCAGCCTTGTCTTGACCAATTGCAAATAAACTTGTCTGACTCTGAGCCTCTCTCTGCAGCCCTCTCATCACCGACAACTTCGGTCGTAAGATCCCCATCGTCATCGGCTGCGTGATCATGATTGCCGGTGCCATCCTCCAGGGTGCCTGCACCAGCATGGGCCAGTTCATGGGTGGCCGTGTCCTCCTCGGTTTCGGCAACTCGCTCGCCCAGATCGCCTCCCCCATGCTTCTCACCGAGCTCTGCCATCCCCAGCATCGTGCCCGTCTCACCACCGTCTACAACTGCCTGTGGAACGTCGGTGCGCTGATCGTCGCCTGGTTGTCGTTCGGCACCAAGTACACCTACAACGAGTGGTCGTGGCGTATCCCCGCCCTCGTCCAGGCCTTCCCCTCGCTCATCCAGCTCGCCTTCATCTACTGGGTCCCCGAGTCCCCCCGTTACCTGATCGCCAAGGAGAGGCACGAGGAGGCCCTCCACATCCTCGCCAAGTACCACGCCAACGGCAACGAGAACGACACGCTCGTCCAGTTCGAGTTCCGCGAGATCAAGGACACGATCCGCCTCGAGTACGAGAACAACAAGAACTCGAGCTACATGGACTTCTTCAAGACCCGCGGCAACCGTTACCGTCTCTCGGTCCTCATCTCGCTCGGCTTCTTCTCCCAGTGGTCTGGAAACGCCATCATCTCCAACTATGCCTCCAAGCTCTACGACTCGGCCGGTCTTGAGGGCCAGGAGACTGCCAAGCTCGGTCTCTCGGCCGGTCAGACCTGCCTTGCCCTCATCGTCTCTATCACCATGGCTCTCCTCGTCGACAAGCTCGGCCGTCGCCCTGCTTTCTTGGCCTCCACCGCTGGCATGTTCGGCACCTTCATCTTCTGGACCATCACCTCGGCCCTCTGGGACGAGAAGCGCGCCCCCGGTGCCGACAAGGCCATGATCTTCTTCATCTGGGTCTTTGGCATCTTCTACTCGCTCGCCTGGTCCGGTCTCCTGGTCGGCTACACCGTCGAAATCCTTCCCTACAGACTCCGTGCCAAGGGTCTCATGATCATGAACGTCTGCGTCCAGGCCGCCCTTACCCTCAACGTCTACGCCAACCCCATTGCCTTTGAGGCGTTCTACGGCCACACCTGGAAGCTCTACCTCATCTACACCGTAAGTTGCCCGTCCTCTCTGTTTGAGCTGCAAGACCACAGGAAAACTAACTCTTTCTTCCACAGTGCTGGATCTTCCTCGAACTCTGCTTCGTCTACTTCATGTACGTCGAGACCAAGGGACCCACCCTCGAGGAGCTCGCCAAGGTCATCGACGGCGACGAGGCCGACGTTGCCCACATCGACATCCGCCAGATCGAGAAGGAGACTCACATCACCGACGAGAAGGCCTCCAACTAAATCAATACAAACCACGACAACCAACCATGGTCCGACATTGCTCCTTAATAAAAATACATACCCGAGGCTGCATGCGGATTGGTGTCTGATATCACGTCTCTTATCACTTTATCAAGGATAGACGATGCGATATGAACCAGTATCTGATTTTAGGATGGATGTTGCTTTTTTGACGAACACATCATTTATTACTAGTATATTTTTTAGTTTAAGCCTTTTGCTTGTTGAGGATACCTGAGTAGTTTTTTATTCAATTTGAACAAAAGCTCTACTACGCTTTTGACTGCCATTTTCTCGTCTCTAATTGTGATATCGTGACCTGATTTGACGTTCTCTCGAACCCCCAATATCCGAGCCTTTATCTTTCAGGATCACTCTGAACAAAACAGACAAGCACCAATCTCAAATTGAGCCTATTTACCGACAACCTGGCACGAGACTCACGCCCATGTCGGCCCAGCAATATGTTCCTCCGTGTCTGAGATGCCCAGCTTGACAATATCGAGCTTCACATTGAACAGATGTACATCACGCAGTATAATTCGGACCCTTCTATTCCCAATCTATGCAAGGACGATCGTACGGGTCTGGATACAACATCAAACAAAAGATTCCCTTTTACCCACGGACGCAAACAAAAGGATCAAGCTTTCCACACATTTTACTTGACCCTGAAACCCCCCGAGTCCGCGATCTACGTGGTCCACCAAACTCAGAAAACCAAGCTACGAGAACAAGGAGAATCAACCGGACCTGTAGGAAATAACTGAAGACGGTAAAATGGGAATAAACCCCCGCCTTGCCACAACTTGGGAAATCGCCTTGAACCAATGCTCCCAAGGTATCGGACATTTTGGACCGGTGTATGAAATGCCGTCCCCTTGGAAAACAGTTGGTTCCCAAAATCCAGTTTGCATTGTATGCCGTGAATCATGGAGGCACAGCAGGTGACTCCCTTGGTTATTTCCAAGCCCAAGGACTTGTCCAGAAACTATTCCTCACCATCACATTCTAGAAGTACGTGTATCACGGACGGATAACCATAACCATCAACTTGAGCCACACACACACACACCACGATCCCCTCACCTTGACCACCCCACCGCGGAACGTGATCCTGCACGCCTTGTCGATCACAGATTCGCCGCTCACCATCACAAATCGCCTTCCCCCCCGCACGCCACTTTACGCATATCGAAATGGGAATACCGATGGGAATGGCGATGGAATACCATTTTTGGAGCTAGAGATGCCCGCTCCGAAGGAAATCGGAATAATCACTACTACAATACCAAAAATCATTGGCATTGACCGCTCTAGCAAGGTGATGATAGCGAGAGTGGCGTGGCCCTTCTCCGAACTCTAGTGTACAGTGTTGTGATCCCCAAGTGCAAAAAAGTAGGGTGACATTTTACCCAGAGACCCAAAGGAAAAAAGATTGGTCTATCTGTGAACCGAACGAACCATTCTCTGCCTCTCACTCAATCTGGACTCGAAGAATAGCCAAGCGAGGTTTCCGTGAGCCCGGGCGGGACCAACATGCCTTTTGCGCCAAATGAATTACTACACCACATTTCTTTGTCACTATCACTCTACATAAGAACCACAGAATTATCTAAAGGTCGTGGAACCATACTTAGCATAGCCAATATGATACGAGAGGTCGGGATGGGTCCAGAAGGGCCAGGAACACTGATCAGTACATCACAACCACTCAGCTCCTGCTCCGGGTTGATGGAACGAACAAAATGCTTGCGTGGTTCCTTACTTTCTGTGCCTGTCTAGCTACCTAGCCAGACCAAGATATCGAATTCTGCCCCTTTGTGCGAAACCAAGATTAGCCTTGCACGTAGGAACATGCCTGCATTACATTGTCAAGAAGACCCTTGAGCGGGACATCAAGATAGCCGGATCCAATTTTCACTCAGAAAACTTGTCTGTTTCAGGGATACCCTGACCCTGACGCCAGTTCTAAAAGTATCTCGAGTAAAAGCATCATAAATCGAGTAAGTTCATCCATAACATCTTTAACGGGCAGAGTTCCAAGCTTAAGCAGAATGAGCATGATGTCAACGGCTGGAAGACAGGAGAGGAAGGAAGATGGATTCCGTCCTACATCAAGACTTTGTCCATGGAGGGGCGTCGAGCAACGCACCTTCCCTTATACCTTGTGAAAACTTCCCAAAAGTTTGAACATATATAGAATCCACAACTTGTAAGTTAATCTCAACAAAAAAGAGAAGATGCCTCGAATCTGTACCTGCAAAAGATTGTGTCTTCAGATTATTTAGCCTTTCTGGCAACATCCCAAGTCAGTCGGTCTCTAGAAAACCTTGTCGAGAAGATCTGGAAGCAAGTAATTACCAACAACAACAACAACAACAACATCTGATACAATATTTTCCAAAACGTACAGAACAACTTCAGGATTCTCCCCGATTCACGTCTCCATACAGACACATGGTACCTTCCTCACCTTGGCTATCTCCTTCAAAACGGACAGTCCCAAGTGAAGTACGTGATAAAAAAACGGCGGCCGGGTAAATGGACATCACTGTTCCCGTCCACACCAGCAACTAAAACGGACGCGCTTAACAAACAATTAAAAGAATAAATAAAACATTAAGCGCATGAAATCCACCCGCCGGCACGGATCGACCAGGCGGGACAGGAACAGATATATTAACGCTATAAAGAATACTTAATACGATCCCGCCGGGTCTCCCGGGCGGGCGCGTCCTGCCTGCCTTAGGGCCGACTGGATTCGGATAACTGAAAAGAAAAAGTGCTCATACGAATATCATGTTATAGCGTTCCTGAGTTTTCAGGACAAGACAAGACGGGAAGCCAAGCATTCAAAGTGAAAACCCACAGGACGGGTTCTTATAGATTGGGGAGGATCATGATACTACTGCCGTTACGAAAGTGCCTGACTTTAGATAGATCATTATATCACTCTCGATGATGCGCAAAACATACAGCTCCCACCAAGGCTATAATTCCCTCAGGAGATATTTACGTACATCATCACATCATTTCATAGACAGCCGATGGTCGTACTGTATGATGATGAACTTTTTTGCGCTCGCTGTCGGATCATCGTATCAGGGACGGAGCGGTACGACTACCTCCAACTAACGGACGAGAACTGATGAACTGCCATATTACATCTAGCCGTCCATTCCATCCCATTCACATTCAGATCAGGGGCGGGGTGGGGTCCATTTGTCTAGAGATATAAAGACAAAATTGGACCATAACTTGTAGCAACCGGATCCTGATCCCACTCGCCTCGTCTCACCTGCCCAGCCGGCCAGCCGAGGCAGAACAGACCACAGTAGACCAGGCCAGGCCATCATGGTATAATACAGATTCAGGTTGTGAGAAGATGAGGCCATCGAACGTATATACCCCGGGCGGGCACACATATACAAGACAAGAAGATGATACACACTGTAACTACTCGTCTTTATTATGGCAAACATCATTGTGTACTGTATTAAAATGCTCTATGTATGATACGGTACTTTTAAACTTACACCTATATAGAGTCCTAATGATATGAGCTTTAATATAAACGTTATATATCTAAAAGTAAAGAAATAAGAACCATATATAACCTAGAACAAATCACCAGTCATCATACTAATCTTTGGAAAGAATCCTCATGACAATCTTACTAACATACCTTATACTTTCCCCATCTCAATGTTTATTCACAGTATTAGTTCTAGTTAGTTATATTAAGAGTTAAACCCCAATACCATTCATACATAGATAGCCCTCTTAGCAAGCCCCAAGGATCTTGTCATTCTCATTTCAAGAAGGTAAGCTCACTCAGAACTTCATTTCCACGTCTCAGAAAGCACCTACTTACTTTCCTACTAACCTTACCTCTCGTACATATGTACTAAAGGCAAGTACTTCCAAAGTTACCCATCCCGGTCTATACACATTCCAACGTTATAATATACATATAAGAGACGTATTTACTACGTAGAGTAAAGGTAAAAAGGTTATTATTATAGAGAAAAGATAGACTAAAAAACAAAATGTTCCTACACTCGAAGTGTCTTTTGTAGAATATTCGTCTGACCAGTTTCAGACGAATATGCTACACAAGATATCTTCCAGTATAAGAAGAGTGCGTCAGCCGCGAATCGAACGCGGGGCCCATCGATGGCAACGATGGATTTTACCACTAAACCACTGACGCTTTTAGTGCTGTAAGTACATATCTGTTATCAGGCCGATTATCCTTTTGAGCCGCATCATGCGGGTGTGCGATACTCTACGTGTTTCCCTTTCTTGGCTTATTTTTTAATCCTCTTTTGCACTTGGAAAGACAGATACCATATACTCACTCAGCAAGTCAAGGACTAGCAAAAATCTCTGGTATTGATATACATACATACAGACAAAGAAAGGCTGACCAAAAGAGAAACACTGAAATCAAAATACACCCCATTTTGGCAAGGTAGGCAAGGTAGGCAAGGTACCTACCTATCCGGATATCTTCTCTTCCCTCTGTTAATATCTCATGTTTCCTTTTATATATCCTTTTATCCCCTTCTTCCAAACAGACCCAACGTCCGAGAACTCACTTCTTCTCAATCGCCGAAGAGGTAAACTTGAGCTCCACATTGCCAATCAACCAAGCACTCACAAACACAGCAAGTATGCTACTAAAGATGATCAGGGGCTTGCGCAGCGTCGCGCTGAGTGGGAGGTCATATGACACAACCAGCTCGCGATCTCTAAAGTCATCCACCAGGTTGCGGGCCTTGATGGTCAGGGCCGAGCGGCCGAGGGTGTCGAGGAAGGTCTTGTGTGCCGTGACCTCGGTTGAGGTGATGGACGAGGATGGGACGCTGGTGTAGAACTTGACGTTCCTATTGTGCAATCATGTTAGCATATCATGTTGTTGTGAAAAGGGGACCGAGGATGAACGTACTCAGCTCCCTCGGGCAGGATAACCCGGATCTGGACCTCCTCGTACTCAACACCCTCAGGTTGCTTGGGTCCCTCGAGGAAGGGCACATTCAAGACATAGCCCCCACCGGCGAGTTTCCGGACAAAGTTCTTGGCGTCCGAGTTCCAGCCGATGGTGAAGGGGTACTTCCAGCCGCCGAAAAGCGGGTAGCGGGGCTTGATCTCGAGAAGAGCTTCACGTTGGTTGCTCCGGAAGCGCGAGGTCGACACGTTGCCAATTACGTCCGTATAGTAAGGCTCGGTGCTGCCCACGCGCAACGGGAACTTCATCTCCTTGAGCGCATATGTATTGGGGTTGTAGTACTGCGCCTGAGCCCACTTGACGCGGTTGAACAAGGACGACAGGTTGGCGCCCCGGTGGAACAGGGTATAGCGCTCCTCAAAGGCGACGTTTCCTCCCCAGTGGCTGACCTCGACGTCTCGCTCCAGGCGGGCGACGTGGATGACGGGCTTGGTGAACTCAAAGCGCACCGTGATGGGCTCGTATGCGCCGGCGGGCTTCTCGTCAAAGGGACCGTAGGTCAGTTTGGACCCTTGCTTGGTGGGGAAGTCCTGGATCTTGGTGTAATCGGGGATATTGGCCGACGGAAACTTGACTTCGGTCTTTTGCTTCGTCGTGGTGTAGACGGAGGGCGCGTAGGCCGAGAAGGTGTAGGTCAGGAACTGGGCATCGTCTTGCTTGATCGAGGCGGGGAGCGGGCTGTAGGCCTTGAGGAGGTAGAATGTGATGCCGAGGGTCTGCTGGCCGCCGGTCTTGAGGGGCGCTGGGAGCTTGATGCGAAGGTACTGGGTGTTGCTGCTTTGTGGTTAGCATATCTAATTCGCATGTACAGCTGCAAGACTCAACATGCCAACTTACCTGGTAGGGTCATACTCTACCACCTCGGCAGAAAATGGAGGAGGGTTTGCCTCTTTGCGGTTGCGATCCTTGACCTCGACGCCACCGAGCCGCGACGCCTGGTCGGCCGTGAAGGGGATATAGTATTCATCTTGGGCCGCTTTGTCGATGTTCTCTATTAGCACATTGATGTTCTCCTTGACGTAGTTCTTCTCGACCGACACGACGTGGACGAGGTTGACATTCTTGAATGCCTGTGGGGGCTTGAAGGTGGACGGGAGCTTGATTTTCGATGTGCCCTTGTCGGAGCCCGCTGAGGACGCTGCAGATGCTAGTGTAAATAAGGAGAGAGCGGCAGAGAAGACTGCTGAGGCCTTCATCTTGAAAAGAGAAAAAGAAAGGACGGGTTCATGAACCAGCCCAAATCTTCAAGATTGCCCGATTGCAATTGAGACAAGAAGCGAACAGGCAGTTGGGTGGATTTGGCCGTTGAACAGCCCTCGTTGTCGTCGGTCGGTCGAAGCACTGATTGCACAATCACCGTGGCCTTCTGGCGGATTGGCCATTGGCTCCAAAAACAGCTTACGTTGCCGGAAGACCCCTGTCAGGCTAGAAGCAACCCCTGTCACACAGCTGAGCTCGGGTGGGCCCCTGCTTCGGACTAAATGGCGCCGTGGCTCCGCGACTTCACTTGCTGACTGAAGCTCCAGTGTGGGGGTATGCCAAGACCTCCCATACTAACGTCGAGGCGGCCCCGACCAGAACATCAACTATGTTTCCCAAGGAAAAGCGGCATAGGTTTATTGCATAAATAATTGAATATTAATGGGTCAAAGAAATTAGAGCAACAAGTAACGCGAGTATGTCAACTGTCTTGAATTGTCGTCTTTCAGCGTGGCTACTAGTAGAGGTATCCTTCCCACTACAGTCTGCTCTCTGACTGACATTCGACAACCACATCTCCATGGCGGATATCCACTGAATTCAAACTCGGGTCTAGTCTTGTTACGCTTCCAACAATGCCAACTTTCCCACCCTGTAGCGGACCACTAACCAACCTTGCAGCACAAGACTACACCTAATGGAAGTTCTCTGGGTGCAAGATGCCGTGCATGTTACCCTCCTTCACGCGCTTCAATGTCAAGGCGGCGATCAGAGCAGCCCCAACACCACTGCCATCCTCGGCGGCCAAAATCTCAATGGGGTCCTCCTCCTTAGGGTCAGTCTTCTCGGGCCAGTCCAGGATCTCACGAAGCGCCTGCGCACCACGGGCCTTAAAGTGCGGGTACTTGTTAAATACCGAACCGTCGGCACCGACATGGCACGAGGTGTATCCCTTCTTCTTGCAGATGGCCGCAACACCACAGGCTGAGAGACGAGCGGCGCGGGTGCCGATGAGCTCGGCAGTACGCCGAACAAGCTCCAGTTCGGCAGGGTTGGCTTCGATGCCCAGCTTGGTGTGGAAGAGGTCGCGCGTCTCAGACAGATTCTCGAACGGATCCCTGCAAAGTGTGTAAGTATGGTATTCACAAAAGTTGTTGGAATCGCACAGCTATGCATACTCTTCAATGGCCGAGAGGAAGGACGAGTCAAGAGTATAAGGTCTCCGCAGCTTGGAAATGTCCTGGCCCGAGAAGATGTGCGCACTGTGGTTGTCGTGCAGATCAACCATGACCAATCGGAAGAGCTCGCCCAAATATAAACCGGCAATCATCTTCTCGAACGCCTGCTGGCCGGGACGTGGCGACTCGTTGTCGATGGTGACATCGTACTGTGTTCGAGGAAGCACAAGGTGTTCGTTGTCAAACGCACCCCATTCGCAGTTGATAGCCATCGGCGTGTCTGGAGAAACATCCAGGTGAGCAAGCTTGGGGATCGACCCGCAGTCTTCCATGTAAGCAGCGTTGCAGCCGGTGCCAAAGATACAGCCAATTTTCATCTTAGTGTCAGTGTATGCTGAGGCAATAAGCGTGCCCGTCGTGTCGTTGATCAAGGCCGTAAGCTTGATGGGGACTCCCTTGGCCGCAAGAGCAGCTTCAAACATGGGAACCACATTCTCGCCCTCGACTCCTGCAATGTCAAAGCCCTTGGTCCAGCGCTGAAGCACGCCTTCGTCAATGTAGTTTTGCGTGGCAGGATACGAAAAGGTAAAGCCAAGTGGCAGCGTGTCCATTTTACTAACGTCGCCATGGTGGGTTTCGATAAACTGCATCAGGCAGTCGGCGATGTACTCCCAGAGCTCATCGGCCTGGCCGGTTTTGAGCTCCTCGGGCATCCGATACTTTGACTGGATGATATCGAACTCGGACTTTTGATCGGTAAGCGTGATTTGGCAGACACGGAGATTGGTGCCGCCCATATCGAGGGCGAGAAAGGTGCCAGTCTCGTAGCCAGTAGGGTATGACATGACCCATGTCGGGTTCATGGGCTGTGGTTTGTCCCGGTTAGATGAATGAGCGCACAACCGAGCGGCCAGCTAAACTCACGATGCTCCCGCCCTTGACGCTCAGGCCTGCCCTAGTTGGTCAGCAACGTTGAGAATGATATTTAGCAGAACAAGATGGTCACGAACCCTTCTCCAACTCATTGACAAAGTGATCAGTGATTTGTTTGAGCTTTTGCGTTTCGACCGTGAATAGGCCCTCCAGCTGCTCAATCTCCTTGCTGAGGCCCTGGGAGGCATCGGCAAACGAACCTAGACACATGGTCAGTCAACGCTGCTGCGGGTCGAAGCACTGTATTTGCAAGTGCTTGCCCTCTTGACTTGGCTTAATGCTGCTGTGACGGGTGCTGGGCAGGCTGCCGGTGCCGTGATAGTAAGATCTTCGCTTGGAGAGAGGTGTGCGCTCGCGGACGATGAAGCTTCTGGACTTTTTCAGGGACGCCATCTCGACAAGGGAACGAATAAAGGGATGAATTTAATGTTGTGTGGTGGGAGCGGCAGCTGCCGCGGGGTATTCTTTTGACAGATAGAGCGGTAGATGCGGTAGGTACGGGGCTGAACGTAAGGAAGGTGAAGATAGATTTTTTAGATAGAATGGCGGCAGAACGAATGAGAGCGACGAGGAAATAAAACAGAGCATATCGCGGTTGTATGATAAAGATAACGCCCCGTTTTTGGAGGTTATGTCTGGATCTCGAACAGGGCACGCGACCTCGGACGATTGGTTATGAGGTTGGAGCGATAACATGAATCTGGGAAGGCATCATCCCGTTGTGGTCCACACCTGGAGATCACTTATATCCCCGCGGCTGGTGAGGCAGGTGGTAGTCTGTAGGGGTAGGCAGGTGCGACTTTGAGGCTCAATTCTCGAACGAACTTGATTGTGGAGATCACGGGAATGAGGGGTTGTTCAACACAGCTCTTGTTGCGGCAGACTCGAAAGGTACAGGTACGAAATATTTCCTGACGTACTTCCCTTCCTGGACGGGTGCCGCTTAGGAGCTTGTCCGGCCATGGTGGTAATTCGTTTCTGCGGTGCTCAGGTAGCTGAAGATGACTTTGCTTGCCGATTCTGGATATCTCGCCGAGCTAGGTATTTCGTTGCCTGTCGAACTGGACTTTGGACTGTTAGAAACGGCTGTTGTATTTTTCCCTTCTCCCTTTCTTCGAGAAAGGGAGATCACGGGTTAATGACGCGTCCCAGGAACGACATGGTACACAAAGAAGTTGTTATTCCAGAAAACACTGACTGACAAGAAGCCTCTCGCTGCTGAAAGCAAAAACAGCAACTGAGGCGTTGCTGATATGATGAGAAGGATGAGAATGAGAAGCTCGTTCGGGAAGCAAGTGTGGCAGACAAATTCGGAGAAGTCCGATAAAAATAAGGTTCACGCGCAAGGGGAAGTTTCCTCTGGCACCTCGTCGTTCACCTTTGTAGTCCAAAAAAGGTTGTAAAGTAAGACCGGATGACCGGTTGGCAGGAAAGAGGGTGCTGAGTGAGCTAATGTGAGCATGTCAAAAGCATCCCGTAACTGCCCAAATGACGTCCAATCAGTGGATTTGGTGAGGATGAGCTCTCGAGGAAGGAAGCTGTGACCCCCGCATCGGTCCTAATTCGGTCTAGTGCTGTTGAAACCCCACCATTCCCGAGAAATAAAAATTGGGGGATTCTTCTTGGTCTGCGATTCTCGACATCGACGTCACACGGTGTTTAGGAGCTGGCTTCAGATGGAAGGCACGATTCAGCCACAACCAACGACTCACTTGAGCAATTCACGAAAAAGGCGAGACGGGATTGAAATAAGCCAAAAGTTTTGTTGCCTTCAGTTTGTTCAGTTAATAACCAAATATGATTCTCTGTCAGCACCTGCGCAATTATCAGCCCACCGGCCCCGGCCCTTGTCACACGACCATCGGATATCGTACCAGGCTGCGAGTCTTCCAGGACGCCATCCGAAACATATAGTCACCCATTCCCTTTCCTACATGTACTACTTATCCCATACATTTATGGTAAACTGCTCCGAAGAACCGATCTCCCTCGCCAGGTAAGCAGGGCACTATCTCCATACACACATAATTCAGACTGTCCCAGGACTGAGGATCCAAGTGGCATTTGGTAGCAAAGTTTCAGACATGGGCGTCTTGAGCTTACACTTCTCGCTCGACTTGTGGTTGTATCGATGAGCTCAGCCCAACCTTGGTATCAGTCAGGCACGAATACCCATGCCTCTCTGTTTCATGCGTCTCGCCAAGCTTCTCCAATAAACTGAAGATGAACAGCCGCTGGCCCGCTCTTCGAGGCCGCTGCGCTTCAAGTTGACCTCGGCGCAGTGGTCTAGTGAACGAGGCATTTGAGCCATCGTGGCTTTGTACTCGATGATTTTCGCAGCGATGTTATATCCGGTGGCCCAAAACGAGCCCGAGCTGCGGTCAGAACGCTACTCGGGTGTATTGTCAAGGACGACGGAGAGAGATAACTCATAACCCTCCTCCGTACATTCTCTGAGAAGTTAAGATCACATTGGACTTTAGAGGGATAGTCCCTTGTGCAGCGTCGTAAGTTTTTAGGTTGTCCACATTGATCCTCCTCTCCATGGCCCCGTCATGACATGTTGGAATGAAAGGGAAGTTCAGGTAAACAAACATCAGTCTTGTATTGATGGATACAGTCATGAAGGGAATAGCAAAGGCGTTTCAATGAGTCCCTTTTTTTCTTTTGGCGTATCGTGAGCCTCACAGTCCCGGTAGCACCTGGCGATCTTCACTGAAGCCAGCCGAGGAGTTGTTTCCCAAGACATATAGAATGACAAAAAGGAACTTTTGACTGGGGCGCGATTCGAACGCACGCCTCTTTCGAGAGTAGAAATAACCTTTGCATGTGTGTAAAGGAAGATTATGGATAAGTACCCATACTCTTGAGTCTACCGCCTTAGACCACTCGGCCACCCAGCCATTATGCTTGCTTTGATGCTGATTACGGTTTCTTTTCCAGGCTCAGAGGCTCCATTCCGAGCTTGGATACCGGAGAGCGGATCTCTGCTGCTTAAAATTTGCTGACTCTTATGTTGCCGGAAAAGACAACTTTAATCTCTGGTAGTATCGATCATCACTACGTATCCGTGCCAAAAGCCAGGGACACACGGGGCGGCATATCAGTTCATCCTGCCGTAATGTGGAATCGGGTAAAAAGGGCACAATGAGGGACGGATTGTTGAGGAGCACGTAGACTGCTGTTGCGGAGAGATTGATGTGACAGAGAGCGAGTTTGATGGCATGATAATATGATATAACATTCGAATAACGCCAGGAGTTGTTGTAGGAAGAAAAGCAGTCTGCAGGCCTCTGTCTTGGCAGGGATGAAGTAAACAAATCTCACAGGCGTCGTCATGTCCACCGCAAACGCTTTGTAGAGACTACTTTTATCTACAAAATCACCAGACTCTCGATTTCAGGATAACTGAATCAACCTCATGGTCTTTCATCCTCGGGATCACCAGCGATTGGTTTTGGTGGTGCCGATGACCTCTAAAAGGCGGTTGTCAAACTGATTTGCTGCAGCCCTGTCATGCACTCAAATATTCAACAGATGGACTTTTGCCCACAGCATTAGAGACAATGTAGTACTTGCAATAATCAGCAATACATATCAGCTTAAATGCCAGTCTTTAGCCCTCCATCAACTCAGTTGCAATGTATCATGACCGCATGGCGAGCAGAGCACGGTAGCAGGTATAAGTAAAGAATTACTTTCAACTACAAGCACATACGACCATAGGTACTGGAAAACTCGGGATCCCGTCCGCTCTCCCATAGATAAGCCAGTAACCGCCATCTTAGCTAGGGGAGAGTTCGCTGACTCAGCAATCGCCACCTCCGTCCCCTCTCCGTCTTGTTATTGATCTTTTTATTGGTAACCTCACACAGCCAAAAGCAGAAGATGTAGTGATATAGTTTGGCCACAAAGAGTCACCTAGCGGTCCCGGTCGTCAGGTTAGCCTAGGTATGCTGAACACCAGCGCTGGGTGTCTGTTGAGAATACCCCAACCAGGATGTGACCCGAACGACAGTCAATGGCAATTAATTATGCAACCAAGTATTTCCTCATATGCCGACGATAGTTCACAGTTTAGCATGATATTAAAAATTTTCAGTACCTTTATCTCCTTCTTTATTACCCTATTGAGGTGGTGTGTTGAAAGGAAGG
>MU858333.1:0-28849 GCA_033297075.1 Rhypophila decipiens | reverse complement strand
AACAAGATAGTAGACAATGAACTTTATTGCTTGCGTGAGGAGTCAAGAATCCTCGGACGGAAGGTGCGCAGCACCTTCCTACTATATAGAAAACTATCTGGCTGTAATGATCGTGTACCTATGTACTATCTGTATGGCCCCGAGTCTTTCCTGCCCCGGACTCGGGGCGCTGTACCCCTGGGGCCTTCCTGATTGGTCCTTCCAGGGTTCCACTTTATGGGTGCCTAGGGCACCCTCACATGTCAGACAGTGCAGGTCATAACACTTAATTTCTACCCTAACTACTATTAATTACCTTTTTAAAGTTATAATTTTGGTTACCTAGTAATCTAAAGCTTATTTAACCTCGTTGTCATCACCTGGCGCCGTACATTAGGTACGGGTGCCTCAGGCAACAAGTTACCCCACTAGTGACGGCAAGTGGCTGGCGGCTGGCCGGCTCGGCAATGTGGGCACCACTTTCTGCCGTATTCACCGCCTTCGGTACCTACTACAACAACGCGCGATCTTCGCGTTGCTTGATCCTTTCCCCTTTCTTCTTCAACTTAGAATAACTACAATACAGTAGGGCTATTAGCAGCTTTGTCTCTTATTTGCCTGCTCGCCGTGACTCCACTCAGAGCAACCAATGATGGGAGACATGAGCACTAAAGGAAGGGAGGCACCCCGGGAAGAATGCAACCAATCATAGCATGCTCAGTGGGGAGCAAGGTGCTCACCACTGAGCAAGAGCAGTAAGGGAACTGGACCAAGGAGTCCCACGCAGCCTCAACCAGCAGATCCTGCTTTAGCTGCTGAAGATAGGACGCTGAACACTTGGAGACGGAATCTCCAAGGTGATCTGCTAATAACATGACAAGAGGCATCGGGTGGTCTAAAGGTGAAAGAGTAGAGGGCTTGGACGAGATTATGGTAGAAGCATATGAACCGAATGTAGTTAGCGCGCATAGGCCCTTTAGGCTTAGTGCCTCCGGGCGAAATAAATTCCATCCATCCATCCATCCAGGATAGCTGAGCACTACGATCATTACCAGTAGATAGTTTCCTATATAGTAGGAGAATGCTGCGCATTCTCCGTCCGAGGATTCTAAAACTCCTCACGCAACAATCACATTCCAAGTTCTGAACATTCTACGGTTCATTGTCTACTATCTTGTTTACTCCTACAAGCTCTTAGTAGAGCAACCTGATCAGTGACAGTACTTGCAGTACTTACCGCGTACAACCTCCTTCCCAACTGTCAACCCCCGTTAGGCGTCCTGCCTTGCAGTCTGTACCTACCCAGGTGTCAGGTTGTAACATAGCTATTTTATAAGGTTTGATTTTTGACTTTTAAGGGTACCAAGATCGCAGGAGTACCGACTTCTACATACTTTAACTTACCAATACGTACTCTATAGGCCCATCCAGGGAAGCAAGCGGATATTTATGGACGACATAGGGAGCCCGTGGAGTACGGTACTAGTAGACTGGCCCCTGCGGATAAGTGAGCTCATAAGAGAGCATAAGGATCTTATCACGGCATGTCCCCTCGATTCGCTGTTTTCGCGATCACGGTATGTTTACCTCGAGGACTGCCCGCCTTTGAAGGTTCAGGAAACTTTCTGCAGGTAAGTTGCGTCCTAGGCTAACTTTGTGTGGCAGATCCAGGAGCCCTTGCTAAAAGGATGGGCCGGACACGGTGGAGTCTTTCGCTCCGGATTACGATACTGATAGCTGTTATTCTGAGTAGAGGCCTGAGAGAAGTTCTAATGAGTCGACAAACAAGATCATGATGCCATCTCCGTTGGATTTGACGATAGTCGAGATGAGAAGTGAGCTTTGCTGGGAACCGGCAGTGAAAATACGGGTGTGAGACCGTCGCCAGCTAATTTACTTGTGTATCCTACTTTGTGGGCCGACATTGCGATAGTAGCATAAACAAGAGCTAAACAACCACAAGTGAGGAACGGAAGATGAATAAGCAACGTAACGTATGGCACATTAGTACAGTCAAGTCTAATTAAATAAGAGTACAAAGCATAGGGTGTCACCGTGCTATCTCATATATCCTCCCACCACAGTAAATTTATTTTGGGTCCATCCCAACTATATCCATAATCGTCCCCAACGGGGTACATTCATGCCACTGACATCCTGCAAAAGCGGGTGGTGGTACTAAGCTTATACCGACCGACGCATACCACGGGTTATCGTCGTACCGCTCAACCTGCTCTCATGGCCGACGAGAGGAAGAAGATGAGGAAGCAGAAGACGAAGATGAAGCAGCCGCCGACGAAGCTGACGATGATGACGACGAAGACGAGCGCTGGGAGCTAGAGGCGGGTGTAGAGCTAGACTGAGATGAAGCCGAGGTTTGCGAGGATGACCTTGAACTAGTTGACGAGTCCGAGCTGGGCGCCCCGGAAGCACTACTAGCAGCGCTAGACACCAGAGGAAGGCGTGTGACCGGCATAATACAGACTTCGTGTGCCTGCTCGTAGTGGGTAATGACGGAAGTGGTCACGGTGGTGTCTGTGGACTGATACTTCTTGGTGCTGGTAGAGTTGACGTGGACTGTGATGGTGGATGTTCCTGGCAGGGTGACGACATATGTCTTTTCGCAGAGGGCTGTTGTGCAAATACACGTCAGTAACTTGTTGAGTGGCTATGTTGGAGGAAGATTATTGTCCCGAACGCACCATCTGTAACTGTGTCGTTGGTCTTGGTTATGACTGACACGGTGGTAGACGTCGTCGTGGTGGGTGGAAGGTACTGTAGTTGTCCATCGGTCAGTCCCCGGAACAAATTTTCTTGGGATTAATCTGGAAGAAATCAGACTCACCACCTCAGTAGTCACCGTATGGACAAGCGCTTCGGTAACGTTGTGCGCGTAGACCGTCACGATCTTCTCAAATTCTTTATGGCATTCACTGACTCCACCGTTGCAAAAGGCGACCGCCGTGGCGTGATCTTCGGCGTGGATTCCGGAGGGAAAAGCATTTGGGAGAGCAGTGGAAGCAAGGTCGGGTGCGGATTGTCCTACTCGAGCCAAAAAGCGGTCAGAGAGATTCGAGAACACAAGAAATGACGCTTTTCGAGGACGACCGCCGCTGTGGGCGAGAGACAGCACCGCGAAGGAAACGTACCTGATACTACACCAGAGAGGACGCCGAGGCCAATGACGGCGCTGGCGAGCGCGCGATGACTGAGAATCTGCATGATGAAAGTTCGTGTCTTTGAGTGAAGAGGCGGAGAAAGAAAAGATTCCGAGCGAAAAGAGGAAATGCAGTGGTGAATGATTGACACGGGTGAGCTTTTTTGTTCACTAGGGGAAAGCTGCTAGTCTACGGATACATATATCCCTCCACCCCCGAAAGAGTCCAGCCAGAGCGATTCTTTGACCCCCAGTAATCCCACGCCGCGGCCTCGATACTCGATAGTTTCTTCGTCGCCCCAGGCTACCCACCACGCAAGGAGAATTCGCGTACGGTCCAGAACGGGCTTGAAGGCCAAAGTGCTCGGAGCTGAAAGAACAGATACAGGCCCAGACCGTATCAGTGGAGGGGCCACTCTTGCTAAATATCCGCCTCCCTGAGGGCAGCTCAGCTTCGATAACCTGAATTGCCCAATCGCCGTGCGAGGATAACATTAATGGCTTGTTGACGGCTAGCACATAATCTTGGCGCTGGTGATCAGTCCGGGGAGGCACAGTGGTTCCCCCGCGCAGAGTTGATCACGCCATGTTCCAAGAAGCAATAAATTCTTTTCGCCTGGGAATAAAATGAGTCTCGATTGTTCTGTCCAGACTCCACATTCACCGAAACCAAATACGTATCATCAATTAAGTGGTTGGAGAGTTTCTAATGGCTAGCTGAAGGTATCCGAAGGGGTTAAATGTGTCTCATTTCGGATGGCGATTCGTCTGGTCGAAGGCGTGGAATCTAGAACCTGTCTTGGAACGGCAAAGTTACCAAGTACATGTATTATAGGTGATGAACATGCATGTCGAATATTCTTGACAGGTGAAAGTGGGATTGGCATGCTCGTACAGAGTACAGAGATTCCTTTCTACGGACGCAACTTCGAGTGTTTTCTTTCACACAAATATCGGATCTGGACCGTCGATTTCTCAGTTTCAAGTCTCAACCCGGGGAGGCAGGGATAACCGTTAGTGCGACTGCATCATGCAGCGTAACCAGCGGTCTGGAAGGCCTTCGGGTTTGTTCCCATCCATTCGGGCTAAGCCCTCATGCGGCCGGTAGTGGGAGCTGCGTTCAAAGTCTCTTGTCATTCGCCAATATCCCGCCACCAGTATGCACCAGCCCGAGGCGACATCAATAAGGTTTAGTGGGTGGAGTCTGTGGCGGGCTGAATGACAAGGCTCATGCCCCTGCCGCTTCACCCGCGCCAAACTTGAAACAGGGCAAGATCCACATCTCAGCTGGACTACAAGCACGGGAAATGCTTCTTTGGGCGAGTTATCGGATTGTGGAGAATGCCACTCTTTTCTCCCCAATCTCCATTGGGAAAAGTAAACAGAAAGGCGGGATAAAACCTCCGTCATTGAACAGACCCAGCCCCTGAATTGCATGCACTTACGATTCGGCAAAAAGGGTTAAGAACAGTGAAAAACGTGTGAAGAACGTGGGTATTTTCTTTTCTTTTGTTCAGATATTGCTGTTTTGGGTAAGTTTTGTTGGAATATCCGTACCCATGCACGACAATGGTGGGATTTCAGGAGTAACTACATTAAAGAAGCTTCCGCAATATCGTTTTTTCTTTTTGAGATTTTGCGCGCATTCCGCGGCTAGGTCAATATGGCCTTTGACAGTTCACAGAGGTGATCGTTCACGAACTTATGATACTGGTTTGTCGATCAAATCTGCCCGGGCTCCTTGAGAGGCAGAATGTTTCCTGTCGGCCTGTTTACACGTATTGCCCTCAGAGGGTGACGTCAAGAGTCATTTAGGGTATGTGATTTTGAAGGATCACTGACGATCATGGATTGGTGTACTCCGTACGGTTGTACTGTCTTTCGGGGATACGGGATACGGGATACTTCCAGGAAGCCATCAAAGTTCCTAACCGCGCATCAATAGCTGTCATTCGAGCTCAATGGCTCATTCATCACTCCTTGTCAATAATCTGCATGCCATTGCCAAGTTGACTATCCATTCGTCAGTTCTCATACTTACCGGCCTCACCGGCCGACAGCACCCAAGTCAACAGAACCACAGCACAGAATACACCGTGGCGAACCACTACCCTTTAGCATAGTATCGACCACGGCCCACACAATATGCATGTCGGAACGTGTGGACGCCGTGTGATGGCCGTCTTCCGATGTGCAAATGTCGCAACCGCGCATGGCCTGCAATGCACATAGTGAGTCCAGACTCCCGAACAGGTTCCGATCCTCCGATATTGTCTTGCGGACCCGGAGCAGGCCAGCCAAACACAGCAGCATGGTCCGTTGTTCTGTTTTGCAAGCGCTCGGCAGACCGGCATGCTCTCCATCGTACATGGGACTATCACAAAGACCATTCTGCTCCAGACCTTCAGCTACGTCTTATCAGAAACTATCGGGAGGACTATGACCAGTTCAGCAATGCCTTCCCAGCCACCCAGTACACATTGCGCTGATCGAGAGTCCAGACCAATTGATATTGCAATCTCGTCGCTCCATTGGTGATGTTGCAGAGAAAGTCTGTGACATGGCGCGGCTGGCCAAACACCTCAGCTTTCTTCAGGCACCGGACTGCATGCGCGAGGTCCAGACCGGCGAGTCGCTGGCCGCCACATTCTACGCGAAAAGGTCAACTGGATCTCGTTGGGTGAGCATGTTCAGATCGCCTCCCTTCTAGGTTCTTCGACCGACCTTAGTCCTTCATCTTGTGCGTGGCCTATGTTCGAGAGTTGTTCTCCACATTGCGGGACATAGGGCATAATGGCATCTCTTAGTCTCGGCGGCAAAGGAGGCAACATGAGTCTCCATGCGAAGCTCAAGGACGGCACGACTATAAATGTGACCGTGTCCTCCCCCCATGGAGCAACTCCTGAGATCACAGCATCCACAAGCACTCTCCAAGACTCACTTTCCATCAACATTTGCTCTTCTCACTCCCATCCAACTCATTCCATCGACTCTCACCAACTCCCACATAGCAAAATGTCCGCCGTCAAGGTACGTAACCACCTCATCACAGTAATGGGAGACAAGCTAACAACTCATTCCAGCTCCCCACTGATATCGTCGCCGTTGAGAGCGGCGGAATTGGCTATCTCTTCTATGTCAATGCCGCCAACCAGCTGGCTTACATGCGCGAGCAAAAGCCTGATGCCAATGACGCAAGCGATGACGAGTTTGCCGTTGGCAAGATCTTGGACGATCAAGACGAGCCGTTTGAGGTCGATCCCAACGTGAAGCAGATCGCCGCTATCTCTTGGGTCTCCAACGGCACGAGAGAGGTAAGACATACAACCCCGTGACACCATTCAAGTGGTTCCGTAACAGGGATTGACACCTCTTCTCGAAATCCAGATTCGCGTTTACTATCAGGCCGCTCGGGACGACGTCAACAACAAGGACCCCCGCCTCTGCGAGGTCTGCCTTACCAACACCAGCCGCGATGTGTACGCCGAGGATGCCAAGTGGTATGCTGGCGACTTTGGCGTCAAGGGAAACTCGTCCCAAGTTAGGCCTGGCTCGTCCATGTCCGCCACGGTCAGGAAGAGCGGCAATGATGTCGTCGGACTCCGCGTCTATGCCTCCAAGGAAGGCGACAAGAACCAGTACAACAGCCCCACCATCGCCGTCTTCAAGTACGACTTCCAGCTCAAGAAGTGGGGACAGGGAGACTCCATCACCAGCAAGATCAGGAAATTCTAATTCCAGTCATGCTATTATCCCAACTCGATGTGTATCTGGGGTTAGCACAACACAGACCCGAATTCAACATTGGTCCTGGGCTGCTGTGGCGAGGTGGAGGAAGGCAAATCTTAGGGTCGCAAAAGGGTCTTTCCGTGTGCAAAATGGGTGTTTGGATTTCTCGGCAGGAAACTTCAAGATACTTGGGTTACAGATGGTAGATTGAGTAAATACAACTGGTCTTTCTGATACATGTGCCACTGATCCCAACCCGTTCGTGATGCTCGATTCCACATGTGCAGATCTCAACCTTGGCTGAACCCCATTCGGTGGTTACAAACTTCTTTCCGCTTGTTACTCTGCATTGGCCTTGTCTTGATCCTTTCATTCCGTAGTGACCCCGACACTACCCAATATTAGCACGAGTGGCAGGAGTTTGAACTTAAAGTACAGATCTGACTGCTCAGATTCATCAGCATCTCGTAAACACGTATCAAAAGAATGATCTGATTCCCACACTGGGTTCTTGGCTTGGAACCATTATCGTTATTACAATGGAGCTCCTGTTGTACAGTCTTTCCGAGGTTGGCAACCTGACTTTCTAGCAAGATCAAGGCGTCGTTGATGATATCGCGAGCGCCGACGGTAAACATGAACCGTACCCGCGCCCCAGGGACAAAGGCAGAGCGATAGCCGGCATAGCGTGCCTTTACACCCACAAACGTTGGCGTGTAGCTCCATGTGATGAGAAAGAGAAACAAAACCTGCAGAGACGGTCTTTATAGTAAACACGCTGCTCCAGTCTGCATCTTTGCTCATTCTGAGGAACCATTCCAACGGTGACTGCTGAACTTCACGCCGCGAGGCCGTGTTTGTTTTCCATGGTCGGTGTTGCCAGCCAAGTACGAGAAGTCAAGATTATGGGGTGACAGAAACAGGTAACTGAAGGTATTCGTGGCACATTTGCCTCCTGTTGGTATGATTAAGGCGGTAGATTAGGAATTCATAGTCTGATTGGGCATAAAGTAGGTCTACTGGTCCCGTATAGGTGTATTCCTGGCCCATCGTCTCCAACAGTCACTTATGGTGTGTAAAGTAAGCGGACCGGCCATTAGTAAGTGGCGTCTTTTCCCGAATTCTGTGCGATTCCGCGTAATGCCTAAATCATCCAGCAGGTCATGCTTGTTTCTTTTCCTTTGCTGTGCCGACGATTTATGAATCTTGCTCAGTAAGGTCTCTCTATTCTTGTCAGTGAAATAATGCACGGTGAACTCAGCGGAACCAGACGAAGTAGTAACAGCCATCTCAAAAATCGGTTTGCGTTATCATTATAACTCTATTGACGACAGTACTTGCGGTACAGAATGACTAGTTCATATCCTAGACTGAGGATCGGGGTTCTTGTGACTATTTACTCTCAGCCCCTTGTTGTCGCACCAACCACTAGTACGATCAGCTGCACCCCTATCTGGTCACAACAAAAACACCACCCAACAAGTCATTCATTCTCCCGCAGTCACAGTCCTTTTGGTAAAACAAAGCCTCAGAGGCGGAGGTGCTGTTGTAAAATGTTCCGTGAGCCCGTTATCAAAATCCTCCAGCCGCGCGGCCCGCGCCCCTGGAGCCATCTGCACATCGTAATCAGCGACGATGCGAGTGATCTGTCACAAAGTTCCGAGCCATTCTCACGTCAGTATTCGGATCCTACGACCACAGGACATCCATCATGGTTCTGTTGCCCTGTAAGATGATATCAACACATCGGTCGGACATGCAACCAGGTGCCGAGCTACCTAGATTGGGAAAAGCAACGATTGTCGTACGAGACCGGGAAAATGCAGAGTTAGGAAGCGACTGTCGGGCAGCCCCCTCATTCCCAGTACCGCCACGTATGCGAGAGGGTAATCCAGACGTCGGCGGCCGCACTTTCCGCTACTTCCGGATACATAATACCCCGGAAATGGACCACTGGGGAGGAAGGTGAAATGCACAAATCGTATCATCATGAAGCCCACCGTCGTCTATATTACCATTATATAAGCATGAATGCCCCACGGACCGCCCAAGAAGAGAACTGCTATTCCTCATGCTCTTCGAAACTTCCGAGCCATCCCCCAGCATCCCACATTGCATCTGACCCCCACCGAGAACCAGAAAGCCATGGCTATAGTTGCTGTGGCTGGTGGAAACGGGAGTATGTCAAGCCCGTTTGAATGGATTCCATTGTCTGCCCCCAATCCAACGCCTATCACTGAGTATGGACCACTAACCGGGGCAGCCCTGCAAGTTTTAGATGTCGCACCACATGTCATCGATGCGCTTGCTTCCCGTGGCAAATCACAAGATCATTGTGCTTTCCAGAAGAGTATGCGCTTCATTTCCATCTCAAACCCAAACCACCTGATCCCCGCTGATACCATGCACCTTTACTAGTACTGACCAATCCTCACACAGCCCCAGCCGCAAACACTTGACCCAGGCTTAGACGATCACAAGCAAGTTGACTATCACAATGTGGAAACTCTCACTGCCGCCCTGAAGGGTGTCAATGTCGTGCTGTCATTCATCCTCCCTTATGCGGACAAGGACAACCTAGCACAAAAGACACTGATAGACGCCTGCATCGAGGCCGGTGTCGGCCGGTTCGCACCTTCGGAGTGGGCTCTGTATGTCTCTCTACCCGCCTTAAGGCCCCTCCCCATTTCACTAAATGTAGCATCTTTCACAGTGGATCCAACACGGCCAATCCCTTCTACAGCATGCGAGCCGAACTCCGCTCCAACCTCGAGGCCGTGAACAAACCCAGCTTGAAACTAGAATACACAAAATGCTTCCAACCGGGATTGTTCCTGGATTACTTAACCTACCCGATACAATCAGCAAGACACCTAAAGATAACACAGCAGTACATTGACTTTGGCTCTCGACAGGCTATTCTGGTGGGGATGGTTCCCAGCCCGTGATATTCACACTGATAGATGATCTCGCGACGGTAGTCGCCCTAGCAGTGGAATATGAAGACGGCCCCTGGCCCGCAGGGGGCGGTGTGGCAGGGTCGACGACTACTTCGGCTGAATTAGTCCGTGTCGGGGAGCGGATCCGCGGAGGGCAGAGGTTCAAGATTCACAGGGTCGAGGAGGAAGATGTTGACACGGGGGATAAGCTACATGCAGAGTAGTGTCCTGTTATGGCTCACCCGTCGATCCGGCCCGATCAGCTTGAGAGTATGACGCGGGCGATCAATTTCCAGGCTATGAAGGGGATTGTGGCGGGGGAGTGGGAGTGGGTCGTGCACGGGGATTGGAATCGGCTACTGGAGCCGAAGGGGTTCCGGTTCCAGGACCCTGTGCAGTTTCTGGAGAGGTGGTGGGCCGGACGGGATTGATCGGCGAGCGGGGAGGTTGGGAACAGTAATCAGCACAGTGGCATAATGATGCTTATGTACCGGTAGTGAGGATGCAATGATAACCATGAAAAGTAATCAACGATTCCGCCTGGCCATCCCATGCGGGAGGCTGCTGGTGTTTTGACGGTTTGTGGATCCTAGTGCCAGATTCTGAGTGGTTCAACAAGCGGGAAAATGTCGTTTGAGAGCAGGGCTAAACCGGAAACCGAGAGCAAGTGAAAGGTTACTAAGTATACAATGACACTGTGTAATTAGTATCAGCTCACTCAACATCCATGGCCATGCAAACCGCCCTGGTCTTGTCCAAATCCGATTGCAACTGTCCAATCTTGTCCTCCAGCGCCGCCACACAGTCCGTACCGAGCGGCAGACGCAAGTAGTCATGTCCATCAACTACCGCAGAGATAATGGCCGCGGCGGCCTTCTCCGGATCTCCTTTGATGACAGGCGGGAGTTCATCCATCGCTACGATAGCGCGCATGGAGTTGAGCATGCCACCCACAGGTGTATCTCTGTAAGCCTCGCTGTACCCGCCTGTAGCTTCGTGCTGAGCAGGCGATTTGATCCGTGCGGAAAAGGGAGTCCGAAAAGCACCGGGCTCAACAATCAGGACTTTGATTCCTAGCGGCTTGACCTCTTGGGAGAGGGACTCGTGCACAGCCTCTATGGCGAACTTGCTGGCTGAGTAGGTCGATCGACCTGGGCGGGCTATAAAACTGTCTTCTCTGTCAGGACATGCTATTTTGGCTGAAGGAGGTGCAACTTACCCAGCACCGCTGCTGATGAGAATAATATTGCCCGACTTCTTTGCGCGCATGGCAGGCAGACATGCCTTGACGGTGCGCAATGGTCCGTAGAAATTGACCTCCATCTGGTCGCGGACTTCTTCTTCACTACATTGAAATCAGTGTTTCTTCCTCACTTAACTTTTTAGGCCGGGTTTATGGAGCGGCTTACCTTGTATCCTCAACCCCACCAATAAAGGCATACCCAGCATTGTTGACGAGCACATCAATCCCGCCATGCTCTTCGGAGACTCTCGAGAACTTCTCAAAGGCATCCTCACTCCCGGGATCCAGACCGAGCCATATTCCTCCTTTTGCGCCAAAGTCTGGAGCTTGCGACTGCGCCTTGGCGACGTCTCGCGTGGTGCCGATGACTTTGAAGCCGGCCTGGAGGGCTTGCAGAGCGAGAAATTTGCCAAAACCCGAGGACGCGCCTGTGATGAGCCAGGTTGCTGGAGACATTGTGATGGTAATGGTGAGGCGTTATTTTGTTGACACTTTCGGCTTGGGAAGAACCTGATGGAGACTGTTGTTGTCGATGAAGTTGACGAGGGTTCAGTTGGTTGTCTTTGTCAATGACATATAATGGGGACGGGAAGCTAGGGGCGTGTGTCTTACAGACACGCCCCCCTGCATCTTCTTCGGCCCCTTCATTGTGGCCCCTTTTTACGGAGAACAACGGAGATACACAGGAAACGGCCGCCGGAGTTAACGCTGTAAACTCCGTGAGCTTATCATCAAAGACCGGAAGAACCGCGTTCATCATAAGAGTACGACTGTGAATCTTTTCCGTATTAAGAACTCGCTTTGCGATGTTTGATCAGCGGACGTCGATTGTTGCTGCGGTAGTGGTGCAGTGTGTTTGGTCGCTTGGGCTGGGGCAGTTGATGACTTCGACTTTGCCGGGGGTGCAGGCGAGTGTGGATGAGAAACTTCGGAGCCCGGCGACGTCGACTTGGGGCTTCTTTCGCGAGTTTGGCGGTGTTTGGCGGACTGCTGTCACTGGGGCAATTTTTAATTCCAGGTTTGGGAGTCTGGTTGAGAGGGAGGTGACTGATACGGGGCTGAGAGAGGAGTTGTCGGGTGGGAATGGGTACTCGTTTGCTTCGGCTGAGTTGAATCTGGGTCTGCCGGAGGAAACCCGGCAACAGGTTGTTCGGGTCTTTACTGAGAGTTTGAGGTTGGTATTCCAGATTGCTATTGGGCTGTCGGGACTGTGTTTCCTCCTGTCCATACTGCAGAAGGAGTATGAGCTGAGAAAGACGCACCAGTCAGAATATGGGCTGAAAAGGAAAGCGGAAAGGCCAAGTAGTAAGTTAACAAGTGTTTAGTTCTTTGACCTAGAATACGACTGTCTCGTCAACTGTTGACCCGAGGACAGCATTTCTACCAAGAGACCTATCTAATCGATATTGATGGCCATCTTGCCAAAGTGCTTCGCCGCCCACATGTAATCGTACGCCTCCCTCAGCTGATCAAGCGAGAATTCCTGCTTCTCCATGACAGGGTGAATGTCGTGCTCCTCCACAAACTTGGCCATGTCCTCCATGAGGTCCTTGGGCCCAACATAGACACCCCTGACGGTGAAGACCTTGAGCAGAGGCTCCATGATGCTCTCCTTGGGCATCTCGCCACCGAGCAGCCCAATCGCCGACATGACACCCTCGTACTTGATAGCCTTGATACTCTCCCGAACAGTATTCTTGCCGCCCAACTCAAGCACCTGATCCACACCCTCGCCGTTGGGTGTCAACTTTTTCACCGTCTCGCCCCAGTTCTCGTCCTCCTTGTAGTTGATGACATGGTCCGCGCCCATCTTCTTCAGAATCTCGCCCTTCTCCTTGCTCGAGGTGGTTGCAATGACATGTGCGCCCGCAGCCTTGGCAAACTGCAGCGCAAACAGACTAACTCCGCCCGTACCCTCAACAAGAACCCACTGGCCCTTCTTGAGCGGCTTCAGGCCAAAGAGCGCATTCCAGCTGGTAAGTCCCGCGCACACAAGCGACGCAGCCTCGGTATATGACAGGTTGGAGGGCATGCGGACGAGGCCTTCCTGGTCAAAGGTGCCGTATTGTCGGAGAGTGCCGTCGATGACGCCGCCTAGCCCCGAGACCATGGCGCGCGGGTTCATGGGCCCGGACTGGTGGTATTGGTTGAAGAGAGTCATGACTTTGTCGCCTACTTTCCATTTGGTCACCTTGGGGCCGACGGCGACTACCTCGCCTGCTCCGTCGGAGCCGGGGACTACGGGGAATTTTTGCTCGAAAAAGTATTCGCCCTGTTGGTCGTTGGGGTTAGATTGGCGCTTGCAGAGAAGGGGCGGAAAGAACATACCCTTGGAATGATCAGATCACGAAAGTTGAGAGAGGCGCCGTGCAACCGGACCAGGACATCAGTCTCGCCGACTTGGGGGACGGGGGCGTCCTTTTCGAGAACCATGCCGTCAAAGCCATGTTCTGTGTCTTTGACAACCCATTGCTTCTGGGTCTTGGGGATCGAGGAGGACATCTTGGCTGTTGCTTTTGAAAAGTGGTAATGCTGGTTAAAAGGGTATCTGGATGGGAAGCAAAAGGGTTATTGCGAGAAAGAGTAGTAGTTCAGATGTGAATGGCTCAGTCAAGTCGAGAACAGAGAAAGACCCGTGATGGGCACACCGTTTATATACCGGTAACCATGATCTATCTTGCTCGTCATCCCAAAATTTCCATCCCTCTACCGTGGGCCCCTCCAGGGACGGGATTGATAAGATGGCCATGGTAGATTACCACCTTGACCCGCAACTCTTTCTTCCATCATAACGTCACGACTCCGTCGAGGGTGGAGAAGCCATGCACGACACAGGTCCCTTCCTGGCTTCTTTGGGGACCTTGGCAGCCGGAGATAGCCCGGTACCAGTCTAAACCGGCACATCCTTGCAAAAATCAAGCAAAACTCCAACTTCCAGAAGTCACCATCTGGTTCTGCCGAGAAAGAGCCCCATTATTTGCTTCTTCGACAGAATCGACACCGATGTTGCCGCTTGTCATCGTTTCTTGGCACCATGGGAATCGGGGTAATACGAGCAGCTCGGCTGCTTCACCGATTGGCTTGTTTCCTTCTTAGACCGGGTTAAAGTTTCCTTAATTTTTTTCCCATGATTACTTAATCAGCATTTGTTATCATCTTGGGTCAGTTCTTGGTCATACTGTCAATGGCATCTTCATCTTTTCCGCAACAATGAAAGGTAACATCAATTGATTCCATGTTGTATTTGCTCCAAATGTCGGGGCTTGGCTGTACATATATTTAAAAAGATGAGCCAACTCCAACTGCAGGTTGTTATTCAGCAGATCCTTATGCCGACAAAATGGTATGATATCCCGTTATCTTGCTTTGTCAGATGCATGACACGCGTTCGGAATCACTTGCCAATCCGAGTCAGGCCAACTACAAGTCAAGTAACAGGTCCAAAAGCTTGGGATACTTGGGAGAACTGCTTGCCCGGGAAGGTAAGATTCCAAGATTTGTCAGCAGCTGAAATGAAAAATAAAACAGCAAAAGTTGCATCCACCAGGCAAAGCAAGCAGAACCTGGGGAACAAGGTCATCCTTGCGATAAAGAGATGGTCAACTTACCCAAGTCCAGACACAGGATCCCATCCTTTCGCAGCTGGGAAGCCCGCCGAGCTGCAACCTGGGTTGGAGCCGGTGACAATGTCGTTGAAGACCTCCGGATGGGCGTACTGAACAACCAAATCCCATCAGTTTCTACCAAGAAAAGACGTCGAAATTCGAGGGATCGATGGATATACTCACCAAGACCGGGTTGATGAATCCCAAGGTATCCTTTCCAGCCGCGATCCGCTCCTCATTCACCAGCGTCAACATGGCCGCAAAGACGGGTGCAGAGAGTGACGTGCCCCCTATCGTCGCCCAGGTGCTGTTGACTCTAACCACATAGTGATCCCCAATGGCGGCGACGTCAGGATAGCCCCTACCAGTTCTTCGGAACACACCAGTGCCGACATCACTGAAGTTGGTTCCGGGCTCATCATAGCCTTCAAAACCCAACTGGACGCTCCTGAAATACTTGTCGACCGCATGTTTCTGGTAGCGCGGAGTTTCAAAGACGTTGGAGAAGCCGCCTCCCGAGGGAAACCTGGTGGTTGCTCTCTCCAGGTAGTCGCACTTCTTGTCTGCAGCGTCGGCGTCCCTTTTCCATTTGGCCGTGGTGTTTGTTGCTGGCTTGTAGAACTCAGTGGACCCAACCGCCAAAACATATGGACAAGTCGCCAATGTAGCTGGGAAAAAGATCTGGCCTCTGTCGCCTGCACAGCCGGATTCAAACCCACCGTCACCGGGATAAGATGCAACGCCATAGTCGCCCGAGGAAATCACGACTGTGACACCTTGCAGGCCGAGCTTCATGATTTCGACGCATTGCCGTTGGGTGTAGTACCCTGGGAGGTCGCCTTCTCCGCCGCCGTACGAGATGGAGATGACGTTCGTCGGTTCGTAGACTCCGCATTGCAGCTCGCCCTTGTAACCTCCTGGATTGGGGTTGGGATAGCTCGGGTCCAGGCACTCGGGCTTCTCGCAGTTACCAGTCTCGCCAAATGCGCTAAAGGTACAGTAGCTGCCGTCAAGGGCGTCGAAGAATGCTGAAGGTGTAAACATTAACATGAAGCTTTAGGAGATTGATATGTGACAATACTCACTATTCCAGAATCCCAGGTACGGTGTTTCTTGGTCTGTTTGGTTGATCTCGTAGTACTGATCATCTGTCTGGAAGAGGACCGTCTTCTGGGGCCATATCAGAGGCCAGGCCGACTGGAAATCGAGATCCGACTCGGGCCCTAGCATTTCCAGGTCCTGAGCAGCGCCAATAGCCCCGTCAATGAGCTTCTCAATTGGGTAAGTCCCGTTCGGGATTTGGCTGGCGACAAGTCAGATTCCATTCCTTTGTTGTAAGGGACAGTGGGCGAATACTCACGGATAAACGTTGCTAAAGTATTCATCGAGATCTTGCTTGCTGTAGTGGTCGTTTAAACTCTCGAATATGCCGAGCTCATTCCCAGGCGATGCCCGGCTACCCTCGGGGATGCGGTATTGTTCTGTGTAGTCTGTCAGTTATCCATTCCGAGAATGATGGCTGAACGGAACCTTACCACGGATGCAATCTGGCGAGACGTACAAATCGCAGACGCTCGTATTAAGAGGCGGCAACGTTGGTAGCCTAGCCCCTTTCCGAACTTGACTTGGTCGAGCGTTACGTTTCTCAAGATCAGCTGATTGTTGCTGGTCTCTTTTGAGTTTCTCCAGCTTGGCCGGTTCGGCACGCAGTCGGATTCCCGGTGTGACATAGTCGATGTGCTCCCGGATCCTATGGGGGATGTGGTACTCGTCGCATGCAATATTCCTTGTTCCTGTGGCTCTGTGCTCGTAGATGTAGTAGTCGGCGAGGAGGAGATGCTCAACTTCTGTAACGTTTGCGTCGAATTGGACCCACTGAAGTTTGAGGTGTCAGTTTCTACGTCCATTGACAAGAGATGCAGACTTTTGGAGCATGTACCTGCTTATTGGAGGACTGCGATATGCGCTCTCTTGCGATACCAGCCGAAATTACCCAATCGATTACGACTTCGACGCTATCTTGAGCTGGAGCAAACAGGTCGATGACTTGCTGGGCGGAGAGATGGCTTCCAAAGTTGGGTGAACCCGGGGTAGACCTATCATGCCCGCCTCGATTAGCAGATGCCAAGGAAGAACAGATCGAGAGGCATCAATGCCTGGCCGCCATGCACACGCACGGTCATTGACGACACTGACGACATTGGCTTTGGTCAATGTTGCCGTGTGCATCTTTGCTATATCTTGGTCATTCCAGCCACTTGCACTTGGAAGCTTTCTCGCAACGGATCTGAAAGTCCAGCCTACCTGTCCATGAGCATTTCATGTCCAACGTCGACGCTTGATTGTCTCAGTCCAATCCGCATCGGCAGCATAGCCCCGGCTGGAACCTTTTCCCGTTTCTCCCATGTGTTGCCCCAGTGAGGGAGGCCGCGCTCATGGAGGGCGTGAGTTGAGGGGACATCTCTCTTCTTGGGAACTCTCGACTCGTCATGGCTGGTGATTGGAAGAACCGCTGCAGCGAGGGCCCGAGTAAATTGGCCGGCAAGCACGGCGGTGAGCACACTGAAAATCATGATGGCGGCCGTGGGCAGATTGGAGTAACTGCAAGCTTGCGCACGGTTTGCCGGGAGTCAGGGGTAAAGAAATGGAGGCGGAGTGTGAGGAGGACCTCCGTCAACGAAGATCCGGACAGGCCTTTTGGCTAAATACTCTCGTAGGCAGACATGAAAGAGGCAATGCCTAATCACCTACGTCAGTCTGGCCCCAGAGACCAGTGACAAGCACCTGGTAGGTGCCATTGGACTGTTCATAGCCCTGGTCCATGGTGCGGGGGGAGATGAGCAGGAAACCTAGGATCCATCTCGTGTAGCCCATCTCAGATATATTAACGCTGTGTAATCAAATGTACTCGATCCAGGCCTAGGCACACTGCAAGATCCAAACACTTGTCATGACGTACAGCGACACGGGAAACTAACTCCCTCGGTCACAGCGTCATGGAAATTGCTGCGATGGCCTTGAGCAACTGAGGCAGGTCGTGAATGCAGAGCGGTTTGCCGTCATGCGGTTATGACATTGGGTTATCAGTTTCGCGATGGGCGGCGTGGGAACCAGCTGCCTCTTCGGGAAGAGATGGTTGCCGGCTGTGTTCGATGAACCCTGCTGCACAACCCGAGGACGGGGGCGATCGCAGACCTGTGCAGTGAATTGTCCAATCAATATAGCCGGAGATATGGCTGGAAAAGCTTGACAAAAGCTTGTTATCTGGCTGAGGCACAGTTGGCTTGCCACGGTGTAACCCGCCCCGGAGACATACATTCGGCATTTTGGCTCGCACAGCAGACCATGAGAGGGTACGTCGTATCTCCGAATAGTGAGACCGGACAATGGATTGGGTGAGGAATTAAAATCGTAATGCACTGTTCATCTGAGCTCAAGTTCCCAAAGAATAAGGCGAAAGATCTCGGTATTCGGAGGGTATTCGTCCGTTGTGCCCCACATGTGGTCGGGTGTCATCAACTCGGAGTCGATGAAGCCATCTGTGGAAGTGGGACAATGACATCTTCGGGGGCCTGTTCCGGCTGGAAAGCGGAGATGACGCCCCACATTGCGGCCTTCCGGATATCAGCGCTTCCGCCAAGCACCGTTCCGCGCCGGTGTGGATGTCGCTGCCCGAGAATGTGGGCACCCGAGATGTGAGACATGGCCCGGGAAGCTGCTTTTAAAATCGCGGTAGGACGTGTTTTTCATCATGAACTGCTGCTGGACCGTGGTACGGCTAATCTCCGATCGGAAAAATCCCAGGTCCACGCTGGTTAACGGTAATATTGTTTTCTTTTGATCGTGAATGAGCAAGGCACAGTTTGTCGTGTTTTTGGCTCTGCCGGTTGAGTGTTGGACATTGGTTTCTAGAGAAGGAACACTTGTTACCGACACGGATCATCACAGGTCTGTCCGCCCCCTCCATCAGCTCGAAACACCCCAACAAGGCCTCAAATGCGGGGTTATGTCCCCTAGCACGCCACCACGGCGATTTGACCTTGAGCTGAAGCTCGACGCCCAGCAATACGTGCTATTTTCCTCATTCGTTTGTCTCCCAGCCTCCAAGATCGCGACCCCACGCGGGTTGCCAAGTCATGGCGTCGATAAGGAGAACAGCCAACGTGAGTGACCACGAAAGAACGACCAACATCGACAGATATCCCAACTCCTCTCGGGAGCGTTTTATGAGGCAGGAAGGTCCATATCTCCGTGTTACCGAAATAGGACCTATTGAGAATGTCTTCATCCACCCCGCCAACCCAGCCAGTGATGCGAGGAGGCGAGGAGGTTGACGAGATCACGCCCCTTGTTGGTGCAAGCCACTTGCACGCTGGCTACGGCCATGGGCAGGCTCGCCGCCGCTCCAGCATCGCGAGCTCATCCATCTTAACTAGCCATCTTTCCCGGGACGAGCTTGCCCTTGGAGACACGGCCATTGGCGAGAGACTACCTTCGAATGCATACACGACCATTGACTGGCTTCACGATTTGGTATGTGCTCAGATTAATTAATTGCCTTCAAGTTGCGACGGGACCTTTGCTAAGTTTTGCGGCTCCCAGATCAAAGATGCATTTCGCTATCGCGCAGTCAAAAGCGAGCAAGGGGTGCGGGGCGCATTCGTCGCCGCATATGAGGACTACCAGGGCTGGATTGTCGCCGCCCTGGTAGGAATCATCACGGCGTTTGTGGCATTCTTCGTTGACTATGCCGAGTCGGCGCTTGGGGACCTCAAGGTTGGATATTGCAAGCGCAGTCCTGGCATTTATGGTCGAGAGGCGTGTTGCTTCCCGAAGGATGAGTGCGGCGACTGGAAACAATGGTCAGACGGGTTTGAGAGCTCGTTCGCCATCTATGTTGTCGTCGCGTGGATGCTGGCAATGGGCGCCGGCTTGGTCACCAAGCTGACAAGGACCGAAATTCCGGCAGACGCGAGCACTGATGGGCATCTTGATCACCACCACGCTTCGGCAGACCATCAGCTGCCGGAGAATCGAAGTGCACCAAACAAGGTTATATACATGGCAGCCGGCAGCGGGATTCCCGAGATCAAGCTGGTCTTGTCGGGCTTCGAGTTCCCCAATCTTCTCAGCGCCAAGGTCCTGGTGGTGAAGGCTGTCGGTGCTGCGTTGGCTGTCGCATCTGGCCTGTGCCTTGGAAAGGAAGGTCCCTTCGTCCACATATCGACGAGCGCTGGCTGGGTGGTGGCTCGCATGTTCCCCCAGTTCCGTGACAATGGCCGCAATATGCGCGAGATGCTTTCGGTGGCCTGCTCTTCTGCACTGGCAGTGGCCTTTGGCTCGCCCGTGGGTGGTGTCTTGTTCGTCTACGAGGTGAGTACCCGCCCTCGTCACACTTGGTCCTCTCTGATGACATAAACCAGGAAATGAGCAGCCATTTCCCGAGGAAGGTCTTATGGAGGTCCTTCCTGTGCGCCTTGGTGTCCGCCATGATGCTCAAGACACTCAATCCGTCCCGTACTGGCAGGCTTGTGCTGTTCGAGACAAACTACGGCGTGATTTACAAACCGCACAACTACTTTTGGTTTGTATTTCTCGGCCTTTGTGGCGGCCTCTTCGGTGCTGCATTTTGCAAAGGAAGTCGGCTATGGACCAAGAAGATGAAGCCATTCATTGACAAGTACCCACTCACCGAATTGTCCATCATATCTGTCGTCACTGCATTGTTGCAATATCCGAACCCGATTACACGACAGCCTGCGCTTCTGATGATTAAGCATCTTCTCAACGACTGCGAGCGTCATGAGAGGGAGAATGGCTGGATATGCCAACATGAGCGGCAAGACGACAAGACCGAGTATTATTGGTGGCTGGTTCATGCAGCCGTCGTCAAGATTGTTCTTACAACAGTGATTGTTGGGGCAAAAGGTGAGGTTTCCTGATAAGTCGTCCATCTCATGCCGCTGAACTTTCTTCTAGTGCCTTCGGGTCTCATTGTACCAGCACTCGGTGCCGGGGCCGTATTTGGTCGCCTGGTCGGCCAGATCGTTCCCGACACCTCGCCGGCAATATTCGCCATGGTCGGTGCAGCAGCCTTCCTGGCCGGGGTGAGTCGTATGACAGTATCTCTCACCGTGATCATGCTCGAACTCACTGGTGAAGTCGAGTACATCCCTCCATTCATGATGTGGGTCGATAATCGTTACACTGTTGCAGGGTCAAACACTAATCCTTGCGACAGTGCAATTCTCACCGCCAAGGTGGTGGTCGATTCGTTACACGAAGAAGGGGTCAATGATCACACAGTGCTCGGGGAGTACCTGGAGCACGAGCATGCGTCCAACATTGCTCGAAGTCATGGCGGTCTTGTGGAAGACGTGGTCCCGCCTGCGCAGAGCTTCCATGATATGACCATCCACATTGGACCCGAGTACAGGATCCTCAAACAGGCGTTGGCGCACAAGCTGCACCGCATGCGGCGACATGGTTTGCGCGACGCGGCACTGGTGCTGTTAGACGACCATGAACAGTTACACGGCATCATCTCGGAGGCGGAGCTGGACTTTGCTGTGAACCAGGAAGGCTTCTTGTCAGACGCGGAGCCGTTCGACATACTCGCGGGACCGTTGGCGGTGTTTGTGGACAGGAGTCCGCTGACCATCAATGCCGATGCGCCGTTGGAGATGTTGGTCGAGATGTTTTACCAGCTGGGGCTAAGGCATGTCGTAATTATCGAGGAAGGGAGCTCACGGGTGCTGGGAGTAGTGCTCAAACAACAGTTTGTCATGTATTTGGAGCATCTGCGGACGCGGTAGTGCCGCTGGCATGATTTGCAACTGCTTGCTTTCCTATAAGATACCCAATTGATCTTGCAATGCTTGTCCTGGAGGTTCAAATTTGCCGATGTCCTTGCCCTGTGGTTGTAGTGGGCGGTCACTAAAACTCCGCTAATTGCTCACCATCGAGGGGGGCCCCGGGACCTCTGCCAAGTCCCCGCCGTTTTCCGGGGGGCTTCAATAGCGCACGGAGAGAAGCTCGCTCAGCCGCACCTGACTTTCGGCGCAGCAAGATGTTTGGACACCAGAACAAACCACCTCCATCTTCAACTCGAAGATGTCTGCGAAGTCCATATCCCAAGCACCTCGAGTTCGTCGACCGAGACGACCTCCTCCCCACGAGCTGAAAACCAAACCGCCATGACGTCAAACATGCTCGACGCCATGACATTGCAAGTCTCAACAAAAAAAAACTCGAGCGAACCAGAGCCCAAACTCGCACGCCTCGACACCCTCCTATATTCCACCGCAACGAACCACCTCCTCCGCGAAATCCTTTGCGACAGGGTAATAGGCTGCATGATTGGCTCTGCGCTTGGCGACACAATCGGGTTATACACTGAATTTCTGTCCGGCCAGAAAGCGCTCGAGACGTATCCCTCGGGAAAGTTCACATTGACAGGGGGACCTAACGGGGACGGCCCGACTCCTTTCTTGCTGGATTTACATCGCGCTTCGAAGCAGGAAGGGCATTGGACGGACGATACCGACCATGCGCTTTTGCTTGTTTTGGGGTGGTTAAATCAACATGGAGCTGGAGACGGTGACCTGCCCTTCCCAACACAGCAAGACCTAGCCAACAGGCTCCGGGTCTGGGTACAGCAGGGTCTGAAACCGCTGGATACAATGCCCATGGGATTAGGGAGACTTGTTGGTTCGGTGGTTGCGTCCAAGGGCTTCTTGGAGGACCCGGAACAAGTGGCAAGGGAATATTGGGTCAAGACTGGCAAGAAGATTGCGCCGAATGGGAGTTTGATGAGGACGCATCCTTTGGGTGTTATGGGACTTTGGGAGGACGAGGAAGTGGTTTTTTGTAAGGCGGCCGAGTTAAGTCGTGTTACGCATGTGGATTTGCGGTGTGTTTTGGGGTGTGTGCTTGGGACTGGATTGGTCAGGGGACTGCTTAGGGGCGAGGTGAGGAGTGAGAGAGATCTTGATGCCATTCTGGGGCGTGGGGTGAAATGGGTGAAACGAGAGTGTTTAAAGGGTGACGTTGAGGATGATATTGATGGCGAGTTTGACTGGGAGGAGCTGAACAGGTATATCTACTTCGGAGGTGACGATGGAGTTGCAGATTTGCTGGGGGGCTTGCAGTTGGATGAGCCCACGTCAATTGGCTATGTGTACAAGACTCTTGGATCTGGGGTCATGCTGTTGAGGATGGCGATGAGGAAGCTAGCTGGCAAGAAAGGGAGTTTGGCTCGTTCAAACTTGTTTGAGGAGCTCATTACAGACTTGATCATGCGTGGAGGAGACGCAGACACCAACGCATGTTTCGCAGGTGCCTTGCTGGGAGCTTACCTGGGGTATCAAGCATTGCCGGACCATTGGAAGCATGGCCTGGTTCATGGAGAGTGGTTGACTGGCAAAGCAGAGGCCATGTGTCAGGTCCTTGGCCTCAAGGAGGGTGACTATGTCGGCAAAGAAGACAAAGATACCTGGCCAGATGCTGGAAAGGAGATGATAAGCCAGCAGGAGATGGAGGTCAAGTGGATGCTGTTGCAACAGAAGACTGGGAAAAGGATGGGCATTGCCATCTCCAAAGCAGAGGCTGCTGCAAAGACCCGTTCCAAATCGGGCTGGACAAGTAGGTTGCCCTGGCAGGCAAAGGACACGGCCAAGTCATGATCCGAGTCTTTCTGTCTTGTGATCGATGTTGTTCTCGAGGACTGTCACTCCACCAGTTGAAGATGCCCCTTTTTCTTGGGCGGAATCTTACAGTGTCATTAGCATTGCATCCTCACTGTGCGACCCACTATCGCAAGCTCCGCAGTCGGTCAATCTGAGTGCCCCGGAACTAAGCCGGGATTGGCGTCTCTGATGGGGCTTGGCTTCCTCGTAGCTGAGGGGGTGACATGGAAGGACAACCTCGAAAAAGAGGCCGTCGTTTTGTGTAATCACGACCTTGGGTTTCTATTTTCGGCACAATTCCAGTGGCTCATATTGACATCTCAATTTTCAACGCGCTTACACAATCTTGATCTGTCCATTTTCGTGAACGCTGGTTTCAACCCCCATGGATACCATCGACCCCGTTGAGAACCGTCGGCTGATGCTGGCCGGCGAACTTTACTATGCGTTCGCCCCAGATCTATCAGAGGACCGTCTACGTTGCAAGCGGGCTATAACGGCATACAGCGCCGCCACCACAGCAGGCAACGTATCTCGCCGAAGGATCGTCGAGTTGCTCAATGAGTATGTCCTGAAGTGACATACCACCTACTCAAAGACCACACATTAATGAATGAATAGTCTCCTCCAAGACCCAACCCCCCTCCCGCCACCAGCCCCAGCAGAAAGGGAGGACTCCAGGCTCCTCGTCGACTACCCACATGTCGACGGCCCCATCAAGATGGACTACGGGTTCAACGTGAAGCTGGGCAAGGGCGTCTACGTGAACTCCAACAGCACCTGGATCGACACGTGCACCATTACCATCGGGGCTCGCACCCTCATCGGGCCGAACTGCTCATTTTACAGCGGGACGCACCCCACGGATCCGTTCCTCCGCAATGGTGTGCGCGGGCCCGAGCTCGGGAAGCCGATTGTTGTGGGGGAGGACTGTTGGTTTGGAGGGAGCTGTGTGGTTTTGCCAGGTGTTACTATCGGACGGGGAGTCACGATTGGGGCTGGAAGCGTGGTAACCAAGGATGTCCCGGATTTTGTGGTCGTTGTTGGGAATCCGGCGAGGATTGTCAAGAGGCTGGATGTCGCTGAGGACTTGAAGACGGGGCAAGAGGGGGGTCAATGATGATGCATCATGTTAGAGTAGAACACGATAAATCAACTGGCGGAATATATTTACGGCCATTTGTCCAAGCGAGCGCGCGATTCAATGTCTTGTGTTTAAATCCACCATGGTCAAACATCAAATCCGTTGCATTTTAGGTCGACTTGTGGGAGTTCTAGCGGCGGGGAGCAGCACAGAGAGTGAGACAGAAGTGTCGGGTACGGGACGGTCGGGATATCAGGCTTTTCAAGTTGATACCTTCATATTCAAGGTATATAATAAAATGAGCGAGAGTGAGACAATTTTGTAAACAGAGAGGAAACACTGATGTGGAAGAGTGTCGCCTGGCTTTGTGTTTGGGTGGAGCAGAATGCGCTGCGGAGCGACGGAGCTCCACTGATAAAGAAACCTATGGGCAACCAATACCATACAAGCCCGTATAGCTCAGTGGTAGAGCGCGTCACTCGTACCTATGTGCGTAATGACGAGGTCTGTCGTTCAATCCGGCATGGGGGCATTTATTCAACTTCACGGTTTCTTTTTTTCTCCATCAACTGTTAAATTGGAAAAGCTTTTTGTCGGTCCATTGTTCTAACGTTACACATATTGCATCTTGGTATTTCCACTCTCATCATCCGCCCCGTTTCATACATTGTGTACATTACCTTTACAGCTATGGACGTTCAATTCCATGCATCAAAGCCATCATAATTGCTTCACTTTAGGTTGTCCCATCTCAACCATCCTCCTCCGTACGGGGTATCGCCTTTACTTTGGAAGCCAGCAGAATATGTTTTTTTATGCTACCTTCTTAGATGACAGTACAATAACCACCACCAGCACTTCACATCTTCATAATTCCTTCATGGCGATCCAAGAACCTCTTGACAGCGTCAACAAACCCCTCGAGCTCCTCATCCGTAGTCTGCAAAATCAGAGCAACAAACCCTCGTCGTGTTATCCAGTAGCCTTCTTCCAACATCTCGAACCAAAACAAATCTCTCAGATCCGCTCTCTGACGTCCCTGTAAATCTGTCACACTGAGAACATCCGCAGCATTAATCCCATCCTCTGTGAAATGCAGACCCATCAATGAGCCTCTCCCCGTAAAAGTCAATCTCGTGCCCTTGGCAACATGCTGTAACCTCTCTCTCCACAGATCAGCCCTGGCGTTAAACTCGACGCTCACTTTGGGTGTAAAGATGTCCTTCAGCGCCGCATAGCCCAGGTGCATGACCAGTGAGTTATTGTTGAACGTCCCCGAGTGAGCCAGTGATCCTTCCACGCGCGGGTCATAGACGGCCATGACATCTTCTCTTCCACCAAAGGCTCCAAATGCCAGCCCCCCGCCGAGATACTTGCCCATCGTTAGCATGTCGGGCTTTAGGCCCATTTCATGGCCCAGTCCGTGGGGTGCCAATCGGGAAGTCATAACCTCATCCAGGATAAATAGCGCCCCTGCCTCTCGGGCTGCTTCCTGAACTGCGTGTAAGAATTCTCGGGTAGCCGGTATACAGCCGCCTGCACCTTGCATCGCCTCTACCAACACCGCTGCTATCTGCCCTTTCAGCTGTAATATCTGTCTTTTAGCTTCTTTAGCATTGTTGTAGTTGTTGAAAACAACAAAATCTTCCTTGTCCACTGTGTTGGGTTGTTTTGGTCTCTGTGTGGGGAAAGAAAGCACCGCGCCGTGATAGCCCCCTTCAAAGACTACAACAAATTTCTTGCCAGTGAATCGTCGTGCCCCAGCTAGAGCATGGAGATTTGCCTCGGTCCCGCTGTTGGTCATGCGTACTCTGTCAAGCTTGAATCGTTCGCAGAGAAGCGAGGCATATTTCGCTTCTTGGATGGTATTCCCTCCCAGCGTGAGACCGACATTGTCAAAGGTTGAGAGGAGGGTTTGTCTGATGAGGGGGTGATTGTGGCCGTAGAGACCGGCTGAGAGTTCACCCGTTAGATCGAGGTAAGTGTGGTTGTCTAGGTCTGTTAGGTGGGCGCCGTCTCCGGAGGCGATGGTTAGAGGGAAGGGAGAGGTGTGTAACAGGGTGCGGGTGTTGCCGCCGGGGAGGGATTTGGTCGCGGCGAGGTGCTGCTCTTTGGAACGCGGGTTGCGGGTCGTGAAGCGCTCTTGGGCCGCGAGGAGGGCGGCGGAGGGGTCCATGATCTGGTTGTTGCGGCCGGATGGGTAGTCTATGATATGTTTCTGGGCGGATGGGCCGGTTATGCGTTCGTGTGCGGAATGATGGTAGAGGTTTTTGATAGGATTGCTGTCTCCAGGTTCTGGATCTGAAGAGTGGGCTTGGGAAGATGAAGCCGTAACATATGGTCCAGAATAGGAGCCAGAATGAGAATGAGTATGGATGGAGGATAATAGGCGCGAAGAATTCAGGAAAGGGGTTTATTAAGAACGGCAACATCTTGGCTTATTAGCTGGCGATCGCCGATAAGACTCAGGTCGTGGATCCTGCCTACCCCTCATGATATCGGGCCCGTTGACAAAGCCAAGATGCTCTTGACACTTGACAAGACCCCAAAACCGGAAACCCCGCTCCGGGTTACTCCCGGGCCGAGGATCGGCCTCATAGATTCGGCTCGGGCCATGAACCAATCAGGACCTTTTATTTCCGGGTTGGTCTTCATGAAAGACATCTTCATTGACAACGGTTCTCACGCTTTACTGTCAACATAGATGCCTGGGTTGTACTCGGTTCCGGGTGAGATTATATACTTGAACCGGTAACCCTCGGACCGTGAGAGGGGCGTCGTATGCTGACACCGACTGTTTACATTTCATTGGTTGGGTCGCGCTTTTATTGATCTCAATCTCACCATATTATATATAACGAGGTAGGGGCGAAGGCTTGACAAAAGCTGTGGCAGACCACAAAATAAGAGAAATTCCCAGTATACTTCATATCAAGAGCAGTATAGCAGGTTGAAGCCTCATATCCCGCCGAGCCAAGACAAACTGCTTATACACATCACGGTGCTGATGCAGCTGGCTGACTGAGTGTCATCATACCCATTGTCAAGTGTTCTGATATAAGCCCTTGACGATGATTGGTTCCTTGGCTCGTACACACAGGGAAGCAAGATACATGGGTTGCATTATTGATTACTTGCTTTCTTGGGTAAAAATCCCATAATAGGTGGGTTCCACGAGATGTAATGATAGGAGAAAGCATGGCTTTGAGGTGCATTGCCATCCCGATTTACATAACCATGGATCCATTCTATATGAACACACTGCACCCCGTCCTTGTCACTTCGGACCTGTTGCTCTTAACCTTCACACTTTACCCTGGCCAACCATCACATGCATACAAACATGGCATCTTCCAAGGAAGAGGCTCAAGTCGGCGTCGTTGAGACCACAAAGGGCATGGAAGTCGACAATGCCTGGGAGTTCCTCGACCACCATCGCGATGCCAACCTCGAGGACCCGATCGATCTGGTGAAGCTACGCCGAAAGATTGACTGGAGGATTGTGCCCCTGATGTTTGCCGCCTACACCATACAATTTCTAGACAAGATTATTCTCAACGTCTGTGCTCCATGTTGTGAAAGAGTCATCTGTGATTCAACTGACATCCGAAAACTCCTACAGTATGCCGGCGTAATGACCATCCGACAAGACCTCAACCTCCAAGGTAACGACTTTACCAACATATCAACATTTACCTTTGTCGGCCAAGCCCTCTTTGAGATCCCCAACAGTACGTCTCCCCTTTATCCATACCCACCATAACCACTGGGCTAACACGCAAGTCTAGTCTACTTCCTCCAACGAGTCCCAGCAGCAAAGTGGCTAGGCTTCAACATCCTTGCCTGGGCCGTTGCCACCGGGTCAGCCGCCGCCTCAAAAGATTACCAAACCCTCCTCGTCTCGCGAGTCTTCCTGGGAATCTTCGAAGCAACCGTGGCACCTTCCCTCATGCTAATCTCCTCACAATGGTACACCAAATCCGAACAGGCACCGCGTATCTCATTCTGGCTACTTGGTCTAGGCATGGGCCAAATCTTCGGTGGCCTGGTTAGTTTCGGGTTTCAGCATTTCACGCCAGAACAATCCCCTCTTGCTGGGTGGCGCGTTATGTTTCTTACTCTTGGGGTCTTGACGCTCGTGATTGGAGTTGCGGTCTTGGTTTTCTTGCCGGATACGCCTATGAGGGCTAAATGGTTGAGTGATAATGAAAAGGTGGCGCTGTTGAAACATGTTAGTGTTAACCAGACTGGGATCGAGAATCATCGGTTCCGAGCGGCCGAGGTGGTTGAGGCACTTGCGGATCCGCAAATTTGGTTGCTTTTGGTGTCGATTTTGCCCATAAAAGCTCCCTGTCTGCTCACAAGGGTCCAAACCCAGTAGCCATAAGGACTAGAAAACTGCACCTTCTGAACAACAACGGAGACC
>MU858332.1:0-29124 GCA_033297075.1 Rhypophila decipiens | reverse complement strand
TGACTCCAAAATCGGCGACACAGGCGCCTAGATTTGGAGTCGCGACCTCCAGAAATGGAGGTGAATTTCCCAGAAACTCATACTTGAGATGTAAGGGTTGTTTACACCAGTGCCAGAGAAGAATTACAAGACCCCAAACCTTCTAGCATTTCGTCAAGATTGGCTTTGTTGTGCCATTGCCCTAGCACCCCGAGCCAGTGAATACAATGCAATAGAATTCAAGTTGGGTTTGGGGTTTACATCTTACTTTCAACGCCACTCATACCTCCATAGAGATTGTAAGAACCTCGAATCTTGAGAGAAGAAGACTGTGGCAATCACCCTGAAAGCCTTTCGGCTAACTGGAAGCTCTTTGAGCCTCTTTATGTCATGGGCACTCGATTACGGGGCATGGAATATTGTTATGTTTATTCGACAGCCATATAAGTACATACAAGGCCTTAAAGGGAGCGTCGAGGTTCAGCAGGCGGTTTATCAGAGTCACCAGACAAGGAGGAGGCATGGAAAGAAGTGGTGATAGATTCTCCTGTCGTACAAAGCATCGAAATACCACCATCCGGCTCCCCAGACATTCATCCAGCAAGGCCGCCCAAGATGTAAGATTGAAACCACAAAAGTCCTCGAAAATCTTCCAGCACGAGATCCTTGGATAGTAATATCTTCGAGAACGGATAGTAATTCATGTTCAAACCGTCATCCACGCAGAGAAACAATTGGTAACGCCGTGCCAGGATGCAAAGCACCGTTTGTGTCGGGCTAACCGTTGCTGCTTTGTTGGCAACCGAGCGGTCTTTCTAGGCATAGCCCCAGGCAATCTTGCAGCACTCGACTGCAAGATGGAATCTCGTCAGCGATATGATGTGGAAGAAGAAAGGAACGGCAATACTCAAAACTTACTGCAGAGCATGGACGCGCCAGGGATCCAGATTAGAATCATACAAGCGTCCTCGCAGCACTGCTCGTCGCAGCCTTCGCTAGCATGGATAGCCTCGACGTAGGCGGGGATTTGAGAAAACATATCAGTCAAGGCGTGACTGTACTGGTTGCTGACATCGTCTCTGGATATGTTCTGAGCAGACATCGCAGAAGCGGTGCCAGTGACGGCGGTCAGGTTGACAACGAGCAATCCGGCCGGGCCGGGACCACCGACAGCATTGGCCAGGAAGAAGGGGAATTCCTCGCCAGCAGCTCCATCGGCGTTGACAAGGCTAGAAGCCGCCGCCAGAATGGTTGAGAAGACGGTGGTGAACTTCATGTTTGCGAATTGTGAATGTGGGTGATGATTTGCGAAGATGGAAGCTGATAGTCAAAGAGAAGAGAGGACGTCAGTGGTTTTGGAGAATGGTAGTCGTCCTTGAAGGATCGGAATTTCAACCACAAATGGGAGTTTAAAAAGATGTGTAAGGGCCGGCTGTCGGCGGGTAAGGAAAAATGAAGGGGTGACAGAATTTGTCGGAATGGTCGGGTGTCGGAAGGAAGGCGTGTAGGAAGGAAGGCGTATGGGAAGGAAGGCGTGTGGGAAGGAAGGCGTGTGGGAAGGAAGGCGCCGGACAGCAGCCGAGGTCGGCGGGACAGGAGATTCACAGTGCCTTCCGCGCCAGTTCTCTCGTAGCGTCAACCCGCAGAACGCCTGTAAGAGAAGAGCGGGTATGAAAGATTGGCAATAGAAAACGTTTTCAAGAACCGAGATTTTGGAGGCAAATGACACCAGGCTTGACAGCAAAGGGCGACGTGGGGCGACATAGGCGGATACTGAATTATATTGCGTTATACCAGGCATGTTAAAGTGACCAAAAGGCCATTAAGGTCATTCCCTACAAAGAACAGAAATGAAAGGCCGAGATAATGCAAAGTTCCGGCAAGCATCTACCCAACAGCAGTGCCACAACCCAAGTGGATTTGCCCCAAGTTTCAGCAAGTTGCTTTCCGTATAACTCAAAGACCATCTGGGTTCTTGCGCGCTCGCTCGGAGATGCGTGGACTCAACCACCGTATTTAGCCTTGCACATCTCGACTGTAATTATGAATAGATCTCGTTAGTTCATATTGCCTCTCACAGACTAGAAAAGAGACAACAAGGGAAGACCTTACTACATATGATAGTGGCGAAGGGGATCCAAATGACGGCAAAGCAAGCTGCTTCGCAGCATTGGAAATCGCATTCTTGGCCGGCGAGCTTCATAGAATCCTGGTAGGTGCGGATATACGCGGGGATTTGGTGCTCGAGGGCGTTCATCAAATCTTGGTTTAGGGTTTGGCTGAGTTGGGCGGCACCCGAGCCGGCGAAGGTTGTGTTGTGGATTCCCGTCAGATTGACATGGAAGGACGCCGCAGGGTTGGGAGCTCCAGGGACGATGGAGGGCAGGTCGAAAACGAAGCCATTTTCCGCGTTGATGGGAGTAGCGACCGCCAGGAGCGTGGAGAGAAAAGCGGCGAACTTCATCCTGATTGCTGCGAGGGGAATTTGCGTGAGTGCTTCAGAATGGGGGAGGATGAGGATGACTGTTGTGTCTTGAATGAAAATTCTAGTTCAGTTTTGTCCACAGAAAAAAAGGGTGGAAAGGAAGCGGCCAGAAGGCGAGGGAATTATCTATAAATGGCGGGGGGAGAACGCGAGCACGTGCGCGTCTATTCGTGTGGAGAGTTTGCCGATGCTTGGCAAGTGACGAGATCGAAGACGGTTGAGATGAAGAAGCATATTTTGCCAGGGTAGTTTGATTAAAGAGGTTTCGAGCCAGCGTACCATACATGTGAAAGTCGTATTATCAGTATTCTGAGTGAACGCTGAAAAGACTCCCGTAACAAGAAAGTCATCAAAACCTCAAAGGACTAGCAGATAGAAGAAATAGTATCTAAAGTCATCGACCGTCCATCTGATTGTTACTAGAAAAAGACCTTCAATCCGCCAGTGACCTTCTTCTGAAAGACCCCCAGAGGGTCATACTTCCGGCTAGCAGCCCGAAGCTTGGCAACATTTTCAAATCCCCAGCTCTGATAAACCCCCTGCGACTTGTCTGCGTAATTAGCATAGACAAAGTCAATGAGGTATCCCTTGTTACGGAGGAGTTTCTTCTGGGCTTGCACAATGGCGTTGATACCCTCAATTACGACGGCATCATCTGCGGCGTTGGCATAAGCAGCCGTCATGAGCATCATGACATAGTCAGTCCGGCCGGTCTGTAACCCGAACAAGCTCGGCGTGCCTCTTGGGATTACTGCTTGGGGCTGTGTGAGGAATTCGACGAATATGCCATCGATGTTTTTGGCGGCCAGGGCCTTGATCCCGTCTTGGTGGATTTTGAACAGATCCATATAGACTTTTGCTGGAGGGTTGATGAAGGACCAATCTAGCTGGTATGCGCTGGGAGAAATCATGTTAGAAGCAGAAACAGAGGTAAGACTTGAGGAAGGAAGCTCGCGTTGTTACTTACCGAGGAGTAGACGGGGGAATGTTGGCCCCGAAAGTGTCCACGACGTCAGCAACAGGGAGAAGCTGGCCTGAGCTACCAAAGTTCGGGATTTCGGTGAAGGGCTTGTAGACGGGCGGGTTTCTGACTCCTCCGGTGTGCCAAAGGGCATTTCGAAGGAAGAATTGACCGCCTGCGTAGTCGAAGAAAAAGCCCATCATGGCGTCAGGGTCGAAGCCAGCCCCCGGCTTCATGAAGCGGCTGAGCTCAGTGGCCTGGGCCTGCAGTACGGATTCGGTGTAGTTGTACTGCACCAGGTCATACCACATGCCGTCAGAGGCATATGTCTTGACGTCGAAACGGGTAACGATGCCAAAGTTGTTTGTGCCACCTTTGAGTGCCAGCCAGAGGTCTGGGTACGAGGCCTGCGTGACGGTGATGACCTTGCCGCTCGCCAGCACGACCTCGTACCCCTTGACGCTGTCACAGGCGAATCCATATCTCCGCGACAGAAATGTCATGCCGCCGCTCGTCAGAAAGCCGCCAACGCCTATGCTTGGCACGCGACCACCGAGAACAGTAAGATTAAGCGGCTTGAGGCTGTGGTAGACATCACCGAAGCGGCCACCGGCACCGAGGCTAGCGATGGAGCGGTCGGCGTTGAGTACCGTTCCGTTGATGAGCCGCATATCGACCGTGATACCGCCGTCAATGTTGGCGGCGCCCTTCCACAGCGTATGACCGCCTCCGCGAACTGCGAACTTGGCATCCGGCCCGTTGCGCGGCCCGGCCGTCTTGATGAACCGGCTTACTTCATCGGTTGTTCTGGGCATGAAGATGCAGCCGGGCTGCATGTCTCGTGCTTGACCCGCATAGTAAGATGACTGTGCAACATTGTATGCAGAGTCTGATGGAAAGATGACCCGGTCAGGCATCTGGGCGGCGATTACCTGGCATGTGCTGGGACCACCCGCGGTTGCAACGCCGGGTAGGGTAGCAGCTGCCACCAGGAGGACGTTCCAGAATAATTGAGACATAAATATAAGATGTGGGGTTTGATAATAAAGGGAATAGAGACAAAAGGCCGCACAGAACAGGAGTGAGAAGATGGCCGTTGTTTGTAGACTGGACTACTCTAGATATCTCTACAAATCGAGGTAAAACTTTGCCCAGAATATGTCAATTATATACCAACTAGGTTCAAGTCAGAGGCACAAGACCGCGCCGTATTGGAGGTTTCCTCCCTGCCATTGCGGTTCAACTTTCCGGTCCACTGAGCAAAGCTCCTTCTGGCTCAGACTCGGTGATTTGACCCCAACACAGGCGCTTGTCATTTCGAGGCTGAGGCGCAAATACACCTCACCTGAACAAGACACTGAAGCGATGGAATTGGTGCCTGGCTCGCAAGCTCAGGGGGTGGCACTTGCGCCCTCCATCTCCAAGGATAGGGGGCACATTTGGCAAGCCAACAACCGGAGCTATACTTCCTAGCCAGAAGCCCAGACTATACACATCTTCAACTACCTCTAGTAGAGCGATGCCCCGAACCTTATCAGACTACCTACCGCACATATGGTGGCCTCCACGCTAATGGATATCAGGAGTGACATACAGAAAGGGTTATCAGTCTAAACTGGACTAGCCAATGGTGACCGTGGAACATGATTGACCAACAGATCCTGAGACGATCCCCCACAGCTTGGCGGGGCTAAGCTTCTCTTGGCTCACTTGACAGGGCTTAGCTGGGTCAGGGCGAATCTTTGCCAAGGTCAGCAAGCCAAGATCCGGACAGCCCGAGGTAACGGATCGGGGTAAGCAGTGAGACTCCCTCTGTGAGGCGTAGGAACACGTGGCGGGGAGTGTGAAGAATTGGCGGCTATGGAATCCTATAATTCTTCTTTTCCTGGAAGAAAAGCCTCAGTCTTGCATGGAAGGGAGTATTCTTTGTTTACGACCACGAGATTCCGACGATCCACTGATTCACTGAAGGATAGAAAATACAGGGGTTGAAGCAAGGCAGTATCACCCTGGCCCACATGTGCATATGTACACGCCTGAAAGGGAAAGTAGTTCGTTCTTGATCGAAGAACCATAGTCTCCTTGTTCTCCGTGCATGGTGAAGATCAATTAGTTACCCGGTTCTTGGACCTTATCGCCTGATAGTTAGCAACTTGTACTAATATCTATCTCATCGATCTGCTGGCAGGTAGCGAGGAGATAATGCAGTTGTTTCGTACCTCGTATGGTTGTTGCGGGCCACCACGCAACTCTGGCTATATTTAGACCATATTACAACGCCCCTGTTGGCGAGGGAATTACTCGATGGAGCTGGCAAGTAAATCGTCCAGAGCTGTCACAAGGCGGCCCGCTGCTGCCCGTCCCTCCACTAGACTTTTCTGATCTTCTTTGCCTTGGGTCTGTCGTACAGCCGTTCGCACTACGCGTTACACAACTGTGCCGCTGGAACGTAAGATGGGAGAACGAGGGGAACCATGCAGCTGAAATCTCAATCTCACGCAATCCCCCGATTGGCTCCCAGGGAACGAGGGACACCGACAAAAATTCCAAAAGGTCCAAAATCACCCAGCGCTTATGTAACTTGGTCGTGAAATCCAGCGTAATCCACCGATTGGCTGGAACTTTGACGCCCCATAAAATCCTTGCAGCGCCAAAGAACCGAGGAAGGGGCGGGTTCGGCTCTCATTTGTGTGTGCCCGATAACTACGAAGGATATCCGAACGCGGGACATTATGTAATCAAGTACCGTATGTACAAAGGAACCAACAGAAAGGAGCTTCGGGTGGCAGCAAACTCTAACTTTTCTTCCCCATTCCAATTCAGCAATCTCACCATCCTGCAAGTCAAACAACATCTGATTCCTTTCCCAGTTTTCGAAAGCACTAGTTACCCCACCTACAACCGACCATGTCGATGCCACAGCCCTCGTACACCAAGGTGACCTACACGTCCACCTACGATGCAATCAACCCAACCTCCCCCGCACTCTCCTCAGCAGGGAAGGTGGTGGTGATCACAGGCGCTACAGGAGGCATTGGGCGGGCGACGTCACTGTCGTTTGCAGCTTCGGGTCCCAAGGCACTCGTTCTTCTCGGTCGGCGTGAGGATGCGCTGGCGGAGACGGCCAACCTCGTCCGTGCCAAGAACAGCTCTCTGACAGTCGAGACGCATGCCGTGGACCTCCTTGATAGCGGCAAGCTCCGCAGCATCTTTGCCAATGTCGCCGCCACCCACGGCAATGTCGACGTCGTGATTCACGCAGCTGGCGTGCTAGCACCAGTCGTGCCCCTCATTGAGGCCGAACCGGCAACATTCCTCGACGGCTACAAGACAACTGTAGTCGGCACTCTGACCCTGGCGCAGGCTCTTGTCCTTGGTAATGGAGAGAAGAAAGACGCGGTTCTGGTCAACCTCACCACAGCAGGAGTCTTTTTCCCTCCGTTCCCCGGCATGGGCGCCTATGTCAGCTCCAAGATGGCGGCGATCAAGCTCCTGCAGGCCTTTGGCGCCGAGAACCCCACCGTCCGCATCCACCATGTCCATCCGGGATTCCTTGACACTGCCATGTCCGCCCAGCTGGCCAAAACCACCAAGCTGCCTTTTAGCTTTGACGACAGTACGTCTAGCTCCCTCAACTTTGTAACCATGTTTATTCTAACTCCGTGGCCTCTAGTCTCACTCCCAGCCGACTTTCTCGTTTGGGTCGCCTCTCCCGAGGCCAAGTTCCTCAACGGCAAGGTTGTCTTTGCTGCCTGGGACGTAGAGGAACTCAAGAGCCGCGAGAAGGAGATTGTCGGAAGCAACCCATTCAATGGCGAGCTTTTCGTGAGCTACTCGGGCTTCCCACGTTATATGGGTGGCCATGCTCTCGGGGGTCGCTAGGCTAAAGTCGACGATGGGTCACGGTAGATCCTTGGCGCCCAGCATCAATATCGCGGGCCTTGTAAGTCATGAACTTGGCATTGCCTCGTCTTGGCCTGCAAATGTCTCTTTGGAATGGGTGATTGAATGAAATGGATAGATAGTTGAATTATTATCCCCCAGTTTCTCTCCTGAACTTGAACTGAAGTTGAATACTCGACCCTCAATAAGTTACTATGCTTTTCGCAATAATCTTCACATGGCTAATTCCATGATGGACTTGACATTCGTAGGGTGCTCAGATAAGGCCCAGGTATATTTGCCGCTGTTTCTAAGCTCGAAAAAGAGCCCGAGGCATCGGATCCCGGATCTTATGATGTACGACGTGGACTTGTATTGGGCGGGAAAACGCGAAGCGCGGCCTGAAAAAAAAATAATGTCCAAAAAGGATGATAGTCCTGATATGGCAACCCGTCCAGTGAAAAGGGACATGATGACGTAGTCCTATGTGCCGAACTAGATCAGGTGTGACTGTTTCCCAATCCGAGTTCCACCACATGAGCTCCTTGAACTGTTGGGTTTCCCGCCCCCACGGACCTATCAAGTTAATTGCACTCATCGTAATCTCCCACACAAACTCCGGTGTAACAAGACCCGACATGTGGTTGGAAACGGCGTTTGATGCTTGTTTTAACAACATCTTATTCAAATACAGTCTATACTATCGTGTATATTGTGCAGCGAAAAGAGACTAGGTCTTGACTGTCTTGACTGTCATGGCCAGGTATATTCAAGTACGAGAAGATATGTGTATGTAGTACAAAAGGAGAAACTACAATATGTGCCTTGTATGTATATGTAGACAAAGATTGCACGGACAACCAAAAACGGACATGAATCATAAAACAACTTTTCCCGTAGCCTCCTCCGTCACAGATTGGAGCTTTGACCGAAGAAGAATAATGATGGGCTCCAAGAGGGCCCGTGTTGCCCCTGGAGCTACTTGCCCCGATCCAGATCCTTCATACTGCGCATATCGTTGGGTAAACCGCAAAACTACTTTAGCAATCTTGGCGAGTCCCTCAAACTCGCACTGTCGCGTTGGCTCTGGCGATGTGAAGGGGTACTGGAGGTATTCGTCTATTACTGCTGGTGGTGGTGGCGGCGTCGAGTCCTTTGTTTGCTGTTGTTGCGAATTCAGGACGCCGTCCATAAGCGCGATGCATGCCGAGGCCACTAGGAGTGCTACCACCGGTTGTTCGGAACATGGGCAGACCAAGATAGTCAGGAGGCGCTGGCAGTAGCTTGTTATTGATGTGGTTATCCCGTCACCATTCGAGGGCGGGGTTGGGGGACGTGTGTGATTTTGTCGGGAGACGGACGCTCTCCGGTTAGAGCTGCTTGGGTCGAGTTGTTCGACGATGGAAGCTGCCATTTGGGCGCAATCACCGTGGTTCGAGCCTTGGGTGACGAGTGTTTCTCCTTCAAAAGCAGCAGGAACCCAGCTATTTCCCTGAATCCGTGTGTGTTGACCTCCTGATGGCTGGGTGATGTGGTTTGCCGGCGGCTCACTTGATATTGGGACTTGTGTTGAGGAACCCGAACTGTTGGGTCTGGTAAATACCGTTGCATCATTGAAAAGCGCAGGGTCTAATCCCGTCGAGGGTATAGGGACTTGTGGATAAGAAGTGGCGGCTGCCGCGTTCACTTCATCTCCAGAAGCCGCCAATTCCATACCCCAGTCGTAATTTCCCCAGTCAAAATCCCCCGCAGCGAAGCCAAGTGGCTGTCCGTTATTGAAGCATGATGGGATGTTGAGGAGATTCTGAAGTTGCTGTTGCTGCTGCTGCTCATGCTGTTCAGCTTGCTGTTGCTGTTGCTTTTGCTGCCGTAGTCTGTGGGGACGACCTGCCCGCCGTGCTGGGCTGTACGAACACAATTGGTTGAGGTTAAGACAGCGCCCACACGCCGGCTTGCCCTTGTCGCATCGTATCTTGAAGGTTGAGCAGAGGTCGCAGGCTTCTTTCAGCTTCTTTTGTGGTGTTGTGGTGCCGGAAGCATTGTTTGACAAGGCCGAAAGGGAAAGGCACAATGATGATGTTGAAGAATCCATCGCATAATAGAAAGGCCTCAAGCTACACAATGCTAAAATTCAATATCGAAGCATAATCGCCAAGGGGGAGCCAAGGCCAGTTATCCCCTTTCTGTAGAGATGCCAAGGGTAAACATATCACTAGGCCGTTACATATGTATCCTTATCAACTTAAGCCAGCACCCTACATGAACCCGCGTGAGGTGGAGCTTATGGAATTCAGGCATCGCGAGTTCAGTGCCCATGATTTGGGGGATCTACCTGATTAGAGTCTTGCCTCAGGTTCTGAACTTCAGTATCATCATACAACAAGATTCGATTGGTTAAGTTTAGGACTTCTTGCAGTAGGTCTTGCAGACGTAGGATTGAGGTGCCAGCAAAAAGGGCAAATGGACGGTCAATCCTTACGTGATGCAGGGATCTCTTGGGATTATGGCTCATCAGGTAAGAGATCCAACATCTTCCTTGGCAGGTAGCATTTTGGGGGGGAATCAAGCATTCCCCGCTGCTGCGGGCCGTGTGTAGTGGGTTGGCCGGCTCGCTTGCTCCGTTGATTTACCAATAGCTCTCATTGATTCCAGTTAAACATCCGATGGATCTCTAACGTCAGACGCTGGACCATGGCGAGTGAGACATTAACAGGCGACTGTACGATCCTTGCGGCGATAATGTCGCATTGGAAAACAGCCACTATGCCAAGCTCGATATGAACTGTGGATCTCATGGAGGACTGAATCGCCCCTGACCTAAGTGACCTTGGGGTTACCGCATGTCTCTGGATAACCGGCAAGAGCAAAGTGGATAACTGCCTTGAGACTTGGTGATGAACCTCGGTCCTAGAAGTTGTGAGCACGATGACATGTTGCCCCGAAAAAGGATGTGATTCGGCGATAGGTGTCCAGTGGCGTCCAGTTGAACGACAGAGTAAGCTTACTCATGTTCGGTATAGCGCACTGCAAAGCACGACCAACTGCAGGCGGGAGCGGTGAATATTGCCTTTAGTTGGGAATAGTGCAGGTGTGCTGGAATCATGAAACTGTGCCGCTCCACCAATTATGCCAGCAATGTCGGTTCCTTATAAGCCGAATACCTGACAGAAGACAGGGGAGGCATAACCGGCATTTGTAGACCGTGGATTCGTGGAACAATAATGAGTAAGCAACTAGCGCTGCTATATCTCTGTATACACCGGCACGGCTGCTCCCGTGTGGTTCAGCTTTCGCACGTATTCATGTCATTGGAATCAACTAAGACTAGAGAAGAAGAAGCGCTGAAAGAGTACATACCTAGGTTAGCGACTGCCATTGGTTTGTGCACATGGCAAATGGCGTCTTTTCTGTACCTCTTGCCGTCTGACTTTTTGCAAAAACCTACTTTGTCCTCAGATCTCACAGAGATATTCGACAAACACGCGCTAATCACGTGTTATCTCTGTCTTGTACGATTAGACGCGCGGGTTTGAAGACTTGGACATTTGGGGAAGGTCGCATTTTGGCCCAGTACCTTCGTACCCCTATTTCCCTCAAAGCTTTCCAGACTGTTGCCCCCATGTGTGGCAAACAGGAACGCATACGGACTGCGCAGAATAGCCACGTTGAGGCTTTGAGGAGCATATGTACATGTCATACGAGGTTATCCAACTTGAAGCTAGTGCAGGTCTAAACAAGGTCCGTCCCCTGTTAGGCAGCTCGACAAGGTTTTGTCAGGACGGAAAAAAAAAGAAGCAAGATATGTGTGGCGCCAGGAACTAACTAATACCACATGCAAAGTTCAAGAAAAATAAAACGTTGTTTGAGCCACAACTAAGGCTCTATACAGGGTTTGATGAATATGAGAGTGGAGCGCGCAGACACCGATGTGTCTGTTACCCAGTGCAGCCGAGGTACCCGCAAACCTTTGCCCTCGTATCAATTAATCACCATTGGCAGGCGGCCTTGTGGTCCTGTACCCGACTCTTCTGGGAAGTCACATACGATATACGATACAGGTACGTATCAATAGCAGACGGTCAGCCCACATTCATTAGCTCTCTTGAGGAAGATAGCCCCAACTTCGGCTCCGACGCGAGTGTGATCGCTCCAGGGGCTACATTGGCCTTTCGTGGCGGGATGCAGATCTTAGCAGATCGGAAATGTTGATTACCCGCGCGTGCTAAGCCGTTTTGCGTTAGATCGCGAGCCTGACCTGCACCGCCCGTTATCTATTTTCTGCAAAGACGGGATGGAAAATTTAGGGGCTTATCAGTGGTGAGAAGGATGACATGTTGGTCTGCAAGAGTGCGACTTAGGTTGTTGCCACAGGCTCGCAGAAGCCCCGTCGTGTGTATATTATATGACCACCATAGGCCATATCCTTACATAATTCTCGCTGACCCGAGGGACCTTAGTGCCCCCAATGTCACGGTTGTAGTTTCACTTGCTACTAGGTCGCATCGGAATCGCACTTGACTTGCCAGGTCGGATTTGACTTACAGCCGTCGCTCCCTGCCTTCCATTGAACGAGTCCAGAGATCGGGCTCACAAGGTTAGCGTTGGATTGTGTATATTTGGTTGTTTGTAGGGCTCCAGTGGAGAACCGGCCCTCAATAACGTCAACAGCGGTGACACCTATCTCGGCAGGCAAACAGCTAGTCTTCCCCAGCTCAAGACCCAGACCCTCATGTCGCCCTCAGTCCCACCCAAAGATCACATAGACACGGAGATGTCGGGGATGGCGGACTTGGCGTTTGACAGTACAGAGTGGTTGGACGATTACAACTGGGCGGCCACTGAGCTGGGCTCACCTGTCCCCGACTTCTCATCCTGTTCATTCCCCGCCGCCATAGAAGCCGAGAACAGAGACGCTTCAACCACCCCCTCGGGATCTTCCACTACAGCCGAACACGAACATCCCCCTCCTTGTGAAAATGCCATCAAGCAACAGAGATCCTGCGTCGGAATCACCACGGGCATTCTTGGGTCGATGGGAAGCACCTCTTCTCTTTGCATGATGGGAAGCCAGGCAAACGCCCTACCAATGTCTTTGTCAAATACGCCAACCGCTACGCCAACCAAGACAACAACAACACCCAAGTCCTGCGTGGATGCGGTGCTATCTGCCGCACAAGAGGCGGGCCGTTTAATTCGCAGCCTGCTGGACTGTCCAACATGCCGAGCGGGTCCCCAGCTGCAGCTTCTACTTACAGTGGCCTTTGCCGAGGTCATTGCCTGCTACCGACGGGTCATCAGCACGTACAAAAACATGCGGACGCAGAAAAACGGGCCTCAGCAGGACGACGAGTTGACACGTACACCGCTCAGCATCGGAAATCACCGGATAGAGGGCAGCATTGAGACGATGTTGGTGGGGCGGGTCATTGCCAGTCGACTAGAGGACTTGGAGGCATTGATGAGAGAGATTCTATTGGTACCGCCTGCGGCATGCTCAGCGGTACAGGGACACAAACCAGAGGGGGGTGAACCAGCAAGCAGGATCAGTCCCAGCGGCTCGACCTTGGCAGCTCTGCTTGGCGAGATGTACCTCCGCAGAGACTCGTACCTCGCTGAGCAGCTGAGCGCGACCAAACGAGAACTCACTGAGCTGTTGACTCACCAAGATGCCAGAGACGGGCGCACACCAGTCCCGTGACTAGGAAAAAGCTTGTTCATAAAGACATCACTACATGTATCTAGTGCTATAGAATCATTATTTCTTGTTCATTTCGTGCAGTGCGAAGCAAAGGAAAACAAAACTCCAAACGCCTCCATAACCATCCCACATTCACTTGCGCTCCGCAAAGATAACGCAACCCCCGTAAACAGGGGTATACTTCTCAACCTTGACAGCACGCAGACCAGCACGGTCAAGGAGTGAATCCCACTGCTTAGCAGTCCTCTCGCCGGTCCCAAACAGAGTCAACATCTGCAGATCAAGCCCCGCAGGCCAAACGTGGGCCCCAGTCTCGGGCAACACAACCTCGTCAATCAAGACCTGTGAGCCAGCTTCCAAGGCAGGTGTGATGGATGACAGGATCTTGACGGCGTCTTCGTCACTCCAGTTGTGCAAGATTGCCCGGAGGTAATAGTATTTAGCCCCTGTTATGAACTCGAGTATTGTTAGTCACAGGACAGTTCCATGCTTGAGTGGAATGGACAAAAGTTGATGACTTACCCTTTACCGGCTGAGGCTGGAAGAAATCATGCGCTTGGAGTTGGACCCCCTTGACAGATTGGGCATTGGCAATGGTCTCCTCGCGGTCTTGGACAACCACTCGTCCAGCCAGCTCCGGGTATTGCATCACCAGGCGAGAAGCTTGTTGTCCGGTGTTGCCACCAATGTCGACCAGGACAGTGTCTCCATGGTGCGACGAGCTGATAGACTCATCCAGCGGGACGCAGTCCAGCCCGTTACCTTGTTTGGGGACCTATGTACATCATGTCAGCAAGCTTGCCCTTGAGAAGCAGAAGAAAAAAAGAGTAAAGACAGAAAGAAGAAAAAAGGATGACGAGATCGAGTACGTACCCCCATCAGACTCTGGAAATCAGCTGCAACATCAGGGTTCTGCTTTAGCCAGGGAAAAAGCCCCTTGCTGGCTCCCAGCCCCTTGCGAAGAGCAGAAGACCCCGGCGTTTCATTGCGGTACCCGTTCTCCCGGAGATGATCAGGCAGGGCGTGGAAGGAAGGGGTGCTAACGGCATGGAAAAAGCGCAACGGCGAAGCGATTCGCTTGTCGGCCAGGGTATGGGTCGATTTACGCGCGGTGAAGCTGTCAGGCCCGACCTCAGCGACAAACCGGTTGGCAACGAGGTAGCGGGTGATACGGTTGACCAGCTCCGGCTCGGCTCCAGTCGGCTCGGCAAGTTGAGCCGATGACAGAGGGGCTTTGCTTGCTGAGAGGGATTCGAATATGCCGAGGTCAATGCCGAGCTTGACGAGGGCGAGTTGACGGCTGGCGTTCATCAGGCGAAGAAGTGTGTCGTATGGCGTCTCGAGCTCTTCCGCTGAGTCATGGAGCGATGTCATGAGGTTGTGTCTGGTGTACTCGTCCAGAGTTGCAGGCACGGGAGGCTCGACAGACTCGAGAAGCTCTGAGAGAGAAGTTTGAACTTGGGGCATATGGCCATTGGCATGTCCATTCATGTCCCCATTGGAATGCCCGTTGGTATAGCCGTTGGAGTGCCCATTCGTGGCGCCGTTAGCATGACCGTTGGCACCGTTCATACCATCAGCGTGGCTGTTGCTCGTCCCGTTCTTGTACATATCCCCGGTACCACCATGGCCGTTTTGTTCGAGCTTGCCAGCAATTCTGGCCTCTCCGTTGAGGAAAGACAGCTTATCTTGACCTGTGATATCCATGATCGGAGCCTTCTTTGCTTGAGCAAGTCCGAGCTTCCCACGCTCCAAACGGGGTGCGAGCCCGTCGACCGAGTCAAGCGTAAAGTTCTCGATGTCGAGAATGTCCTCTGGCCGAACCATGCGGCGGCCCTTGAGCGTCTTGAGGATGGCCTGCTCCTCGGGAGTGAGCTTCTCCTCGATCTCGGCAAGCGCCTTGCTGTTGCTGTCGTCGGTAGCATCGCCTTCGATTCCGAGGCTCTTCAGCTTGGCGACAAGTGCCTCCTTTTCCTCAAAGGAGACATGGGCAAAGGCCCGGAAGCAAAACTCAATGGTCTTAGAGATCTCGGCCTGCGACAGCTTTCCCTTGGTGTCGGCGTCGGCCGTTCCCTGGATAACGGGCCGGAAGAAGTCAAAAGCTCGCTCAAAGCTCTCCTCGTCAAAGTCGTGCAAGACGGGCTGGTCGGCGGAGCGAATCTGCTTGAGAGCACTCGACACGACAACCAGGAAACGCGTGTAGCTCTCAGCCGTCTTCTTGTCATACCATGATGCGGCGGTGGCCTCGTCACAGTCTCCGCGGATAACAGCGGCGATGGTGGTGGCGGCGGCAAGGCCACCCGAGAGCGCAAGATGCACGCCGGACGAGAAGAAGGGGTCGATGAAGGCACCTGCGTCACCCACGATACGCGCGCCCGGGAAGGCGTACTTGGAAGCGCTGTAAGACCAGTCCGAGGCTGACTTGACTTCGGATACCATCTCGGCCTTGGAAAGAAGCTCCTTGATGCCTGGAACTAGGTCCAGATTCTGCACGTAAAAGCCCTTTGTCGACGGGTCGGCCATCTCACGCTTCTTCTTGGTGGCCATTTCCTGATTCTGCACCACGCCGACGGAGTGAGTGCCATCATGAAGAGGGATGAACCAGACCCAGCCGCTCGCGTCCTTGGTAGCTTCAAAGTAGGGCGCGCCCTCCTTGTGAGTGCCGACACCGTGGACTCCGCCACCCTTCCAGTAGGCCCAGTTGGCGATGTTCTTGAGGCCTTGGTTGTAGTGTCGGTTCTTGAGGTACTTGGTGCTGAGCAGACCATAGCGGCCAGAGGCGTCCACGAGGTAGTCGAAGGTGATGGTCCCAGAGGTACCGTCCTCCTTTCGGCTCCAGGTGGCCGAAACGGGGCGACCCAGTTCCTCAGAAGAGCTCTCTGACGGGGCGAACTCGACCCCAGTCACCTTTGTACCGTCAAAGGTCTTGGCACCACAGGTGGCGGCATGTTTGAAGAGGATGTCATCGGCCTCGGAACGAATGACATTCCAGGCGTAGCCTTCAGGTCCTCCGGCGGCCACAAAGTCGGTGTCTTGAAAGAGTTAGTTTTGACTCGAAATGGCTTTGCAGAGATGTTTCCGTTAAACTTACAAGACTCAGGTCTGGACCAGTTGAGGCGGAATGCACCTCCTTTCTGTAAGATGCGTCAGTTAGGCTGGGTTTGAGGGGACGGTTCTTGACTCTGAAATTACCTTGATATTGAACCCATGAGCGTTGAACTTTTCATATCCGTCAACGAACTTGAGAAAATGTCGCATCGACGGGAGCATACTCTCGCCAATGTGATATCTGTGACTCGGGTGTCAGTCATTTTCTTACCAAATAAAAAGTGTAACAAACCTCGGAAACTTCTCCGACTCGAGAACAACAGTATCAATACCTTCCCGAGCGAGTGCTGCCGCGGCATACGCACCACCGGGACCGCCTCCCACCACCAAAACAGTGCATTGCTGGGGAATGCTGGCCATTGTTGTCACGGAGGCTTGAAGAAGGTAATGTTTTGAGGAGAGTCCTCAGAAATCACAATAGTATGTTGAATGTTGAGATGTGGGCAAGGATGTGATCTCGATGATCTGATCTGCTTCGAAATCTTCTGGGCCAAATGAACACAACTCTGGCATATAAGTAAAGCGTTAAGGATCACTAAGGACCTGCCTTGGCGAGTATCATGGTTCATGTGAAGCTGAATCCTCGTTTGGCCTTGGCCTCGCTTTCCGTAGAAGCCACCGCTCCGGCTGAAGGTTTCGAGTAGGATTCCATGCTTCTCGAAATCCGATCCGGAACACGGTTCTTTTTGCGGTCGGGAGTCGGGCGATTATCCCGGGGGGATTTCGGGACATTTTCATAGCGGCACAGCCCTGTCCAGGCGCCGTCGCTGCATGTCAGAGCGAATCAGCCGTACAGCAACGAGCTACTTTGCATTAGGGGCAATTCCGGTATGGTAATACCACGGTTTTAATACGCCGATACATTCTCAACGTGGTAATTACGGCCGTTTAGCCGACAGTCATTGAAGTGGTAGATGCAGCAGAATGGCTGAGATACCTTTCACTTCTTTCCATTATTACAGTATCAACGGAGATCCTTGCCATATCATGAGGTAGAGATGTAAACAGGGGTATCAGTCTTGGATTCTCTTGTTGGACAAGGAGAGCTGTGCCTAAGGGAAAAATAGGGGTAACGTATTGTCATCACTATGCCCATTGCAGACGGTTTAGAGGCGAATAAAAGCTCCAAAATAGTGTGCTGTAACTGTGCAACTTGTATCACATCAAATTGTCACTAAAGCAAGTTTGAACGTCTCAACCGTCCAAATCTTCCATGCTTGTGCCCGATGTCTTCCTCAAGCCCCAGCAACATGTCCAAGCCTCAGGGCTTCTACTCCTCCGCCTTTTGGGCCGATTATCTGACGACGCAGCACAGCAGACTGCCCAAACTTGGCGATGTCCAAGAAAGCTGCGGTTCATCAAAGCGGGTCGTCCGCTTCTTGGGAGGAAACCCAGGGCATATGCAGCTTCAGGGGACAAACACCTACCTCGTCGGCACAGGAAGGTCAAGAATCCTGATTGACACTGGCGAGGTAAGACCACCCATTCCTGTAATCCATTTCACACCGCAAGTGAAGAGGGCGATAGTAACACGACCTGTGCTAGTAGGGTCGTCCGTCATGGATCATGAACCTGACCAGCTATCTCGACGACCACGACATTTCCATATCCGACGTGCTCCTGACGCATTGGCACAAAGACCACACCGGGGGACTTGACGATCTGCTCTTGCAAGATGCCCATATTCACGTGCACAAGAACAATCCGGATCCAGGTCAGCGTCCGCTTCGAGACGGGCAGATATTCACGACCGAAGGAGCCACGCTGCGAGTTGTACTCACTCCTGGGCATAGCGACGACCATACATGCTTTGTTCTGGAGGAAGACAATGCTTTGTTCACAGGGGATGTCGTTCTGGGTCATGGCTACAGCGTGGCCGAAGACCTCGGTGCCTACATCAGTAGCCTTCGCCTGATGCGCCGACTGTGCTGCACCGGAGTAGGTTATCCAGGTCACGGTGACGTGATCAAGAACCTTTCGCGCGTGTTGGACATGTACATAGCCCAGCGAGATGCCAGGGAGAGACAGGTGTGCTCGGTGCTGACTCACGCTGCTCCTACCCACGCTGTCATTTCCCCTTCTAGGAGGTCAAGCGGTCCGGGCAAGGGACTAGTAAACGGTGGAAGCACTGGGGGACTCACTGTGGAGGACGTGGGGGCGCGCCTTTACGGGGAGGCGGCCACAAGCTCAGACTCGTTTGATACTGCTGTCAGACCGTTGCTGGACCAAGTACTGTTCATGTTGGCGGACCATGGAAAGGTTGGCTCCCGGTTGGTTGGAGCTGGAACGGGTCAGGCCAGACATTGGTTTGTGGTATAGTTCCGGCACTCCGCCGACCAACTTTAGCTTAATTGCATCATGATTGATCCCTCAGGGCTATCAAGGGGACGGGGACTTTGTGACGTAGGTACATTTCTCACTTGCACATCCGTGTTCAAACAAGACCTGGGGTACCTTACTTACCGTGTGAGCCGCCCGCTGTCAGACAATGGTCCGGTTCGGAACCCGAGCCTGTGCGTTGTTCTTGCATCCCATGCCCCAGCTATTCCATGCGTCCTTGCCTCAGATCGGATTCCATACTACCCCCTTGGCACAGTCCTCTACTCTGCTTCCACATGGCCCGATTATTCCAGCTTACCCAGGTACTCTTCTTTCACATACAAAGCTGTGTTCTGTACATACTTTACCCTGTCGATCACCATCCGTCACTGTCTTGATGCTCAGTCGCCTTCCTTTGTTCAAGCTGAGCACAAGTGAAGCCGATATATCGCTTTTCTGGATAAGACATTAGAACTAGAAGGCCGTCAGCAAAGCAACAAGCATACTTCCCAGCTCCCTTCTAACTCATTCCTTTCACTTGGCACTCAACTGCTTCCCAGGACTATCTCATACAACAATGGCCACCACCAGCCCTACGACTTCGTCGTCGTCGTCGTTTACACCAAATAGCACCGTTCGGCCTACCGACGCCAATGTCAGGGAGAGCCCGGCTGCTGTGGGACTCATCGTCTTCAGTCCTGAGCTGCCCAGTGGTGACGTGCAAGACCTATTGCGTAGGCTTCATCGACAAGCTAAGCGTCCCCGACATGCCCTCCTAGCTCGCTTCCTGCGCGAGGCGATTGCCGTCCTGAGGCAAGAAGTCCAAGCCCTACCAAGAGATCAGCGCGAAACTGTTCCCGCTTTCGCAGATGTCGTGACTCTGGGCTCCTGGTGGGAGTCCCTGCGGCGGGGACCGGTTGGCGGTGCATGGGAAGGTGCCGTCGTTTGTTTGTATCAAATCGCCATGCTGATCGGGCAAGTCCTCTCTCACTGCTGAAGCCAATGTTCATCAGCTAGAACTAACGCCTTGAACAGCCACTACGAAGCCACCAGTCAATTCTATCACAATCACGACTTTGCAGCACCTTGCCTAGCAGGTATCAGCATCGGCTTGTTCTCGGCCGCAGCAGTGGCTGTTTCTCCAACCCTCGTGGATCTTGTGTCACGAGGTGCCGAGGGCGTTCGAATGGCATTTGTCTTTTGCCGCCACGTGGGTCGCGTTTCCCAACTGCTCGAGACTACCATCACTCCCGGTTCAAAGGATAACAATGCCCCTGTCGCGAGCTGGGCATCGGTCATCACAGGATTATCGGCCGAGGTTGTCCAAGAAGAGCTCAATCTGTTCAACGGCCAACAGCAAGCCGATCGACAAGCCGGCAAGACCACACCGCTGACAAGTGTCAGCATCAGCCACGTGGACCATGCTTCGGTCGGTGTCACTGGCCCTCCAGCTCGTCTATCGGAGCTCTTCCGCACATCCAAGACGCTTGCATCTTCCCGTTGGGCGCAGCTCCCTATTTCCGGTGGTCTCTGCCATGTTCCCAACGTCTACAATGCGCAAGACGTGCGCTCTATCCTCCAAGGAGCCCGCGTATCGGACCCGGACAGATGGGGCTCTCGACCGGTATTGCAGCCTCTCCTCTCCCCGCACAGTGGCACTCCTTTTCAAGTCACCAATGCTGCCGGACTGATCGAAGCTATCTGCGCCGAGGCCCTGACTAAACCCTTGTTCTTTGACAAGGTGGCCGATGGGGCTGTGACGCAGATTCAAGCCAACTTGATGGACCTTTCCAGCAAAAGACCGCCCTCGGTCCTTGACATCTTCCGCTATCGGACATCAATCATTTCCGACAACATCCTGTCGACTGTTACCGCGCAGTTAGCTACCAATAACACCGTCGCACAGGGCGTAGACCTTGTCGATTGGGTCTATCTCGAGACATCGGCCGATGATGAAAATCAAGGCAACCCGGGCCTGCCCCAGGACTCCAAACTGGCCGTCGTGGGAATGGCATGCCGTATGCCGGGAGACGCCGACACGCCAGAGAAGTTCTGGGAGCTGCTCGTACAAGGCCGCGATACAGTGTCCGAGGTGCCCTCTGACCGCTTCGACCTTGATGCTCATTTCGACCCGACCATGGAAGGCGAGAACACCGTCGGCACGAGGTTCGGCAACTTTGTGTCGAATCCAGGATTTTTTGATGCGGGGTTTTTTAACATGTCGCCGAGAGAGGTAAGAGATTTCTGCCAATGCCCCCACAAGTTGGCCCCCACGATGCTGGACAACAACCCTAACCCTAGCCCCTTTTCCATGTAAACACAGGCCCAACAAACAGACCCCATGCAGCGCCTCGCCCTCGTTACCGCCTACGAGGCACTCGAAATGGCCGGCTTTGTTCCCGGCCGCACGCCCTCGTCACATCCTTCGCGTGTAGGCACATACTACGGACAGGCCAGCGACGACTACCGCGAGGTCAACGCCAGCCAGAAGATCGGAACCTACGGTATCCCGGGTACTGAGCGGGCGTTTGGCAACGGCCGGATCAACTACTTCTTCAACTTTCAAGGGCCTAGCTTCAACGTTGATACGGCCTGTTCGAGTGGATTAGCCGCTGTCCAGGCTGCATGCTCTGCGCTCTGGGCTGGTGAGGCTGATACTGTTGTTGCTGGCGGTTTGAACATTATTGTAGGTCCTACCTGATATTCCTTGTCTTCTGTTCTCCCCTCTCTACTCCTGTCTTTCTAGTTCTTTTCTCTTATTTATACTTCCCCTTTTTCCCTTTACCTTTCTCCCCGTCTTCTACATTATATCTCCTACATTATCTCTTTACTTCTTTACTAATAGTTTTCTTCCCCCCCCCACCCCCCCCCTTTTTACCCCTTCTTTTCTTTTTCTCTTTCTTTTTCTTCTTCTTCTTTTCTCCTCTTTCTTCTCTTCTTCTCCTTCTCTTCTCTTTCTTCTCTTTCTTTCCCTTATTCTTTTCCCTTTCTTTTTTCCCTTTTTCTTTCCCCTTCTTTTCTTCCCCTCTTTTTCTTCCCCCTTTTCTTCTCTTCTTTTCTCCTCCCCCCTTTTTTTCCCTCTTCCTTTTTCCCCCTTCCTTTTCCCCTCTTCCTTTCCCCCCTTCTTTCTCTTCTTTCTTCTTTAATTCTTTATCCTTTTTTTCCATCTTCATTTTCGCTCGTATGGGCGTAGTGGTGTATAGACGAGACAGGCCATGTACTAACGTGCATCAAGACCAGCCCCGACATCTACTGCATGCTTGGAAGAGGCCACTTTCTCTCCCCGACGGGCCAGTGTAAAGTGTGGGACGCCGGTGCAGACGGGTACTGTCGTGCCGATGGCGTCGGCTCAGTAGTAATCAAACGACTCGAAGATGCCTTGGCCGACAACGACGTGGTTCTCGGTACCATTCTTGCCGGTGCGACCAACCACTCGTCCGAAAGCGTTTCCATTACGCAACCTCACGCCGGCATCCAGAAAGACAACTACCGCCGTGTTATGGATCGAGCCGGTGTCAGTCCCTTTGACGTCAACTATGTCGAGCTGCACGGCACGGGCACACAAGTCGGCGATGCGGTTGAATCTGAATCGGTGCTCGACTTCTTCGCTCCGCCGAGTCAGCGACGCGCTGGACCCGTTCAGCGACTTGGTCTCGGCGGAGTGAAGTCCAACATCGGACATGGTGAAGCCGCCGCGGGCATTTCGTCGCTGATCAAAGTCCTTCTCATGTACCGCCACGACATGATCCCCCGGCACATCGGTATCAAGACCACGATCAATCCCGTCGTCGCCCGTCACCTGGCTGGACGAAACGCCGGTATTGTTTCCGAAAACACACCCTGGTCCCCGCCTGGAGGTGCTTCTCGAAAGCGTTACGCCATTGTCAACAGCTTCGGCGCCCACGGAGGCAACACCACTCTCCTGCTGGAGGACCCCCCGGCCCCGGCCCCGCCGCCACCTGCCGAAATGGCGGATGATGATCAAACCGACGATGGGTACCAAGAGGTCGTGTGCATCTCCGCCAAGAGCAAGGCATCGCTGCGCGGCAACGTCGCTGCCTTGCTTGCGTATCTGGATGCGAATCCAGGTACACGGCTGAAAGACGTGGCTTACACCACGAGCGCCCGACGTATCCACCACCACATTCGGGTAGCCGAGGCTGAACCCACCACGGCGCGGCTCAGGGAATTATTGCGACAAATGACCACTGACGACGCGGCCTTGGACGCTCACGCCGTTCACGTTCCGAAACAAAGGAAGAAGGTCGTCTTTGCGTTTTCGGGTCAGGGTTGCTTCTACCGCGGTGCCGCGGCCTCGTTGTGTGAACGGGCTCCTGATTTTGCCGACTTGGTCGTCCAACTCGATCGTGTTGTCATTCAGCTTGGCTTCCCTTCCGTGCATGCTGCCGTGGTTGACCCGAGCAAAGCTGAGGAGAACGGCAGTCCGTTACTCACCCAGCTCGCCATTGTGGTCTTGCAGATTGCCCTTGCGCGGTACTGGGTCATTCTTGGAATCCTGCCTGACGCCGTGATTGGACATAGCTTGGGCGAGTACGCTGCGCTGTGTACAGCAGGTGTGCTCTCTGCCGCCGACGCCTTGTTTCTCGTCGGCCATCGTGCCCAGCTCACAGCCGCTGCATGCGGTGAGACAGGAAGTCATGCAATGCTGTCCGTCCGCGGGGCGTCGCTCGAGGCATTCATCGATACCTTTCCACCAGAGACGTCCGGGTACGAAGTCTCGTGTATCAACGGTCGTGCGGATGTTGTCGTCAGCGGACCCAAGGACCGCCTTGACACCTTGCGCAGTACACTGCAACAAGGAGCTCCCGAGCTCAAATGTCTCCCCCTCGATATGCCCTACGCTTTTCATTCCGCCCAGCTAGATCCCATCCTCGATGATTTTGAGACTGCAGCCCGTCAGCGGGTTACCTTCAAGACCCCCGAGATCCCGGTCTTCTCGCCTCTTCTCGGTCAATGCTTGCCCGCGTCCACAGATTCCGCACCGGTTCTCAATGAAACGTATCTCCCGCGCGCGACCCGTGGCTGTGTCGACTTTGTCTCTGCCGTCGGCGCGGCTTCCACCGCTGGGTTTGCCGACGATGGCTCCGTATGGCTCGACATTGGTCCGCACCCGGTTTGTTCCAACTTTGTCCGAAATTGCCTTGATAAAGACTCACCTCTAGTCACCACCTTACCATCGTTCCGCAAATCCGATGACTCCCTTGGTGCCTGGAGCAATACCCTGGCCACACTTCACCGTCTCGGGCTACCAGTCGCATGGGACGAGTATTTCTCCCGACGGAAAATTGAGAAGTCACGACAACACCGATTGCTGCACCTGGAAACGTACCGATGGAACAACAAGAACTACTGGATACCCTACGATACCACCTGGACGCTGGACAAGGCCGATCCTCTTGGCACGGGCTTGCAAAAGAACAAGAAGAGTGGGTTCTCTGATGCGTCGTCATTCTTTACCTCCTCGGTCCAGCGTGTTTCCTTTGAGGATATCAATGAAAAGACACTAAGATTAACGGCATTGTCCGACTTATGGCATCCGGATATGCTTGGTGCAGCGGCTGGGCACAAGATCCACGGGAGGAGCGTTCTAACAGCTGTAAGTGGCTACTCCGATTTGATTGGCCGATGGATTTGCGCTAACCGGTTTTGGTATGCAGAGCATCTGGGCCGATATCTGCCTCACCGTCGGCGAGCATGCGTATAAACGCCTTCTACCCCATACCACCAAGGTCTTCATGGACGTCAGGGATATGCAAGTTGTCGAGGCGCAATTGATCGACGATCAAGATCCATCACCATCCCAGTTCATCCGTATCGAGGCTGAACTCAGCCTTGATCTTGGCCGGACCCAAGTCAGGTTGTGGGCGGCTCATTGTGATGGGTCTCCCAAGTCGGATCGAGCCTTTGCGACAGCAGTGGTCTGGTATTATCCGGATACACAGGATTGGCAAACCGAATGGCAGACAGCTTCACACTTGGTTGGCTCGCGTATCGAGACGCTGTGGGACTCAACCTCGCAAGGCAAGGTCAGCGCCCTCTCCCGGCAGGCAACATACCAATTGTTCGCCAACGTGGTGGACTACGACATACGCTACCAGGGCATGCGGCGTGCTGCACTTGACTCGGATGCGCTGGAGGCCGCCGCTGACGTGGTTCTGGATGACGACCGCCACGGCACCTGGCACACACCGCCGCATTGGATCGACGGCACCTTTCAACTCGCCGGGCTGGTCATGAACTCCTTTGGTGATCCAAAGGCGGGAAGCCCGGCGCGCGACTTCTTCTTCATCACTCCCGGCTGGCGTCGGCTCCGGCTTACCGAGCCTCTGCAAGCTGGGGTTCAGTATCGTAATTACGTGCGCATGGTTCCCGCCGAAGGAGAGCCAGGCGCGTACAAGGGTGACATTTACCTGTTGCGGGACCAAACTATCGTCGGGCTGTGCCAGGGCATCAAGTTCAAGCGCGTGCCCCGAGCATTGATGCCCGTCATGTTTGCCCGCCGGGGCAACAGCAACGGCGTGGCCAAGACCAAGAAACCTGTAGCGATTGTTAGCAGTATCCCTCCTGTCAAGGCCGCACCAAAAGTCCATCAAGTTTTCTCCGTCCCAAAGGAACCGCATGCGCCGCCAGCGGAAATCACTCCCCGCAGCTCCAGCACGACGAGCGAGGCCGAGTTCGTCATGATCACTCCTCCGTCCGAGTCTTCAACGGCCAGTTCGGGATCGAATGCGAGCGGGGTCGAGACCGGACAGCACCTCCCCCACGTGGCCAACTCGATGCGGCTGATCGCTCAAGAGACAGGGCTGGATGCCGAGGACCTCCGCTCTGACACCGCCTTTGCCGATGTCGGTGTTGACTCGCTCATGTCTCTAACACTGGCCGACAAGCTCCAGGCCGAACTGGGCGTTCCAGTCAAGGCGTCGCTGTTTCTGGAGTGCCCCACTGTTGGCGACTTGGAGAAGTGGCTCATGAAGCAGGGCTAAGACAGCTGGATCAAGGATTGGGACAACCTGAGGTTGAATTGAAGAACAGAGCTTTTTCTTTTCTACGTTTCTTTTCGTTAGATCATGAATAAGTACGGCATAATTTTCCTAGCAAATCATTTGCCACATATTTCCATAAATCAGTCTGAATACTCTGGCCAAACCTCTGTGCAACTGTGATGAGGTGAAAAATGCCGTGACGTCAAGACCAACTCTCCTGCCGGCCCTCTTGGCCTTGGGATGGTTGGTCGTCGTGATTTCCAGATTTACCAGCTATGTAGACGTCATCCATCACTCGACGGACAGGTCCTCAAGCTCCCGGCAACTGTAAAACCCACTGTCTTAGCATTCCCTCTGGTCTCGGTGAGCAAAAGACCCCACCGCTACAAATTTGCGGGAAGGTTCTTGATTTAATCAACTAACGGAAAAAAGTGAACTTGAGTCGCCGGCACTCGGCGGCGGTGTAGTGTTTGGCGGCGCAATTGGTGGCAGGTGCGGACTTGACCACACCGGTCGAACTCCATGACGTTGGTTTTAGCCAGAGAGACAAGCTGCAGCGTACAAAACCAATTCCTTCGCTTCCTCAACACCACAAAACCTAGCAATTGATCAAAGCAACCCCACGATTCCCACGCTCATTCTGCCTGCCAGCAAACCAACTATAACCGTCTCTCTCCACCTACAGTCACCATGAAGCTCACTCCTATCATCTCCAACATGCTCGTGCTCGTCGTTGCAGCAGTCAACGCAACATCCTCTGCCGTTACCCCGCCGCAGCAGGAGTTCACCTTCAACCTGGGTAGCCTTCCCGGCAGTAACACCTCAGTCGGCACAATCACCATCAACCTGACCGAAATCGCCGCTGCCGCTCGCGACATGCAGCCCGCCGAGATCCAGGACCTTGTTCACAACATGGAGTCCACCGTCACCCGGGACCTTGTCGTCGGAGACACTGCCATCCAGAACGCCGCTCTCCAGAGCCAATTGCATGACTACAACCTTGCGGTCTTAACCAATTACTGCCCTGCTAGCCTAGGCAAATTCGAATGCTGTTGTCTCGGCTGCTTGGCCATATCCTGGATTCCTGTTGCAGGCATTATTTGCGGTAAGTTTTATTCTGTTTCTTCCTTCTCTCTCCGGGAAAAGAAACGAAAAATACGGGTTCTGACTATCTCTCTTTTGCAACTCCCAGTCCTCCTCTGCAAGGCGAGCTTTGGATAATGGCCCCCATTAAAGCTTATTCGACACGGATTTTGCGGCCTTTGCTTTTGGGGCGCCTAGTCGTTATGCTCGAGTGGCGATCAGATATTATGCACCGCGGCACTTTCTGTGCTCGGGGTCTCTCTTTCCCAACAGAATGTGGGTGCCTGAACACCATGACGCATGATATCTTACAGGAAAGATCGGGGATTAGGTCGTAAAATAATGTCGGATATTTATTAGGCTATTCTTGGGGAAACTATCATTATTTAAAGCAAATTGATTACGATATCTCAACGCCGTTACATCACTCATTTGCACTCCCGCATCTGACTGGTGGGAAGTTTTCTTCTTACTCTTGTCTCTTTGTGGGGTGGGTGGTTTCGTGTGAAGTAATTAGGTACATCAACTTGCAATGATACCTGCCTTTTTGTCTGATCTACATCGTTGGAGGGAGTTCTACTCCAAAAACAAAGAGTCCGATCTATCTGATGGAGGTGAGCCACCTGAGCAATCCTCATCCAATTCAACCTCCACCTCGGTCTCGGCAACATAGCTCGAAGTGTCGTCGCCCGAGTCTGACGAGTCGGAGTCATCCTTCTCAATTGTCTGACGAATACGATGGGGAGGTGTCGGAGGAGGAGGATGTCCTGGCAAAGGCTCTTCTTCGGTGACCATGGCCATGCTGGATCGCAGGTGGCGGGTTTTGGCTGGACGCTGATTGACAGCCGCATGTCTATGTCTATGCCCTGCAGGTAGCTTGACCGGGTGGCCTCCACGTGGTTGGCGAGACGATAAGCTACCAGAAGCGGAGGCATCCTGCACGGGCCGGGATGTGCGAGGTGTCGATGTGTTGGCTGTGATGACCGGACGGATGGTTTTACTCGTTTGGAGGGAATCTCGACTACTAGTATCGATGAGGTCAAGCCGGTGGATCTGGTCCCGGTAGGCTGAGATGGCAGTGAGCGAGATGAACCTGAAGTCTTGGTAGACTGACAACGGGGAGACAATCAAGACGTTTGTGGTGACAGAATTTGGTAAAGAAACCTACCTGAGGCTTAGAGACTATGGAGGGGCTTGATCCAGCAACCACGGGGTCCTTGACGGAATGGGGATAGTGGGAAGGTAATTGAGAACTCTTTCTGCGCTTCTTCAGACTCTGTTTGTCTGCAATGGGCCCCGTGGTCTTGTTTGGATCCTCTTCAGGAGGCCTTGCAGGGCAAGTCGGCAGACCCAGCTGCGCCTTCAACTCCTTAATGAGTCGTGCTTGTGCTGAGGAAGTATTTTCAACGACCTCAGCCATTTTGCTAAAAACTCCGGCCACATCCGACTCGGGGCCAGGTGAGTGAGTTTGGGATGGGACGGGAGTGTTGACCGAGAAGATGTTATTCCGTAATAGGAGCTGGTATTCTTCGAGAAACGGCTCCATCTGTAGCCCAGGGAGAAGGTTGAAGTACCCTGGACGGACAGCTTCAATCTCTGGCATCCACGAGACAATAATTCTTTGATGCATGACCATCCAGAAAACCATATCTTGTCGCAGCCTGTTCCCAACATCCCAGAAGCTTCGATAGCCTCTTTCCTTTACGAACTCTAGGACTATAGCCTTTTTGACTTGGTTGGGTGAGTCTGGATCAAGAGCCTCTTGGAGGTCCCTCACCGCACGACGTTTTGAACCAGAGGTTGGCATGGTCAAAGAGAAGTATTCGGGCTTGGGAGCGAACAAAAGACACAAGACACAACGCCCAGGTCTGTCGCGGGCTGTCTGATCATAGAAAAGCAAGAGGACTGATGGCTTCCCGACACTGAATGTGAAATGTGAGGGAGAGCATTGCTTTTGTGAAAGACCTGCTGTGAAGCGACTGCATCCAAATCCCAATCCGAATGAGTCACTCTGCTCATTCCTTGGAACCTTGCATGAATTTAGCATTTCACGAGGCCAACTAACGTTTGTTACATTGCGAGGGGATGAGGTGACAACTCGAGAATGTACAGAGTGCCGAGCAAAGCCCGCGGGCGGGCTAAGAGATGCCGGCAACTTGCCACTTGATCACTATTACAATCGGACAGGGACTGTGAATCTTCTACGTTTGCGAGAAGTCACCTGAAGACAGTTACTCGTAGGCCGGTGAGAAACTGTTGCAGGGTTCTCGGATAATAGCCGGACTCCAGGTAAATATACGGGGGCAACGACAAGGGTTCCTTGATAATCGTGGAATAATTCCTTCCGCCGAATTTGGTCCTTGGTGACCTGTCACCTTTTGCTCATCACCGAAGATAAGAGGCCGGTCTTGCACGGATGCGAACGGCATGCTGCCGAAACAAGGGTTGGATGGATGGATGGATGGATGGAATTTATTTCGCCCGGAGGCACTGAGCCTATAGGGCCTATGACGCTAACTACATTCGGTTCATCCAAATCCGCCATTATCTCGTCCAAGCCCTCTACTTTTTCACCTCTAGATCACCCGATGCCTCTTTTCATTTT